>VYZT01030751.1:0-47792 GCA_013400735.1 Pomatostomus ruficeps | reverse complement strand
GCCGGGCCGGCCCCGGGGCCGGGCGGCTCCGCTCACCTGCCCGGCTCCCGCGGGGCGGGGCAGGAGGGACCGGCCCCGAGTCCGCGGGGCTGTGAGGCAGGAGGGTCGGTGTCCCCTGCAGGGAAACCCGGCCGTGGAGAGACAGGGCGAAGAGGAAGAGGAGGAGAAGCAGGGAGCCTCAGCGCAGGTGAAGCAGCGCCGTGAAATCCGGGGCTGCCGAGGGTGGATGGATGCGGTGTTGCCAGCGTGCATGGCTGAAACAAAATATCACTGCTTTTTGTTTGTGCACGTGATGGATGTGCGTGGGTGGGTGTTTTGTAGCCTTGAAGAAAATAGAATTGTGGTTAGCTGCCCTTCTTTAAAAAACGACTGGAGCTGTAGGTCACACGGTATAGTCTGATCCTTGTATTCAAAATGACTTAGTATTGGGACTTTGACTTTCTGTGTGGTGATGGGTATATGGGCATACAAACGACTTTGCCTTTTTTTAAAAATTCACCCAGCAAGGAGAAAAAAGATTTGCGTGTGCCACAGCATGTGTTAAAAGCGACGACTTGTTCTTTGGAGAACTATGCCACATAATATGCATTTGGTTCCTAATGCCCTTCTCATCAGCTACCCAGTCAGCCACTCAAGGATGCCTATGATGGTGCAGAAGAGTGTGTGAACACATCATATTTCAGCCTCATCTTCCTTTGCAGATCAACTTCTGCTACTTGCAGCTTGCCTGAATAACCCATAAAGATAAGAGGTATGGAAATTGGTGAATGCAGGTTACTGAGGGAGAGGAGCCTGGGGCATGCACTTACGTTACTCTGTAGATTGCCCTCTTCAAAGGCAAAGGCTTTTGGATAGGGAAACATACACACTTGAAAGTACTCCAAACTGTCTATCATACTAATTAAAATCAACAGCAAAAAAATTCTCCAATGGAATAAAACACTAACTTCCAGCGATAAAAGATGGCCTTTACATTCACTCCTAACAAGTAAGCAACTAACATTTTCTAAGACACAAAGCACCAGGGCATCAGGCTCTCTTGGGCAAAGGACAGCAGCAGACCACAGGGTCAAGTTTCTTCTGCTCTGCTACTCACCTGAAAGAGAAAACCAGCATCTCTCCCCATCTTGTGTCCCAGGAAAGTGCCTGGGAAAAAGAGAATTTATGGAGAAATAAAGGTAGTTTTTATTTTTAAATACTGTTTTCACAAAAATATTACTGGTTGTCTTTTATAGCTTTCACTTTGCAAATAGGCTTATACAAAGCATTTATTATTTATTTTATTTTGACTACCATACACCTGACCTCTGACCTCTTAGTTCACAAAATGCCAAACATACATCAAATCAGCATTTTTTTTCCGGTTAAATCCATTTCAAAGGCTCCTGGAATGAGAGATTTTTCCTTTTTGACAGTGTACTGAAAGCAGAATCTACTGAAAAGAGAGAGGCAAGTTGGGAAGCTCTGTAAGAGAGGTGGGAGTAGGAGGATGCTGCCTGCATGAGTATGTGGTGGTGCAGGAGGACAGCGAAACCTGCTCTGCTTTTGAAAGTCACAACACACTGTTCCACAAGATTGTCACTAAGGTTGGTGTTTATACAAAACCAACTCTGACAGTGAAAACGTATGCTCTCTCCCCTTCTTGCAATAACAGTACTTGTTGCATTCTTTCAGTATACATCTATTTACAGTGTTTATTTAAAAGGGAAAGTAAATAACATATTGCCTATTTCAGTGCATGGAAATTGGATAGTACGTTTATTTAATAAGACTGCTGCAGTTAAATTCTGTCCTGTCTTTGCAGCAGGCTGGGATAAAAAGCAGTGGGGTTTTGTAGTCCCAGTTTTGTAGGGTGGATGTGCAGGATTCCTGCAGATGCCCCAGTACACTGCAAAATAAAACTGTAGGATCTTTTTTTCGTATTATATCATGCTCCTTTTGTGTGTGGTTGGTCCATATTGGCATAAGTTTCTTCATAATTCTGCAGGTTCTCCAAAATTCAGAAATATCATGGTATTTTCAAGATTTAGATTCTCAAAGACTGATTTAAATGTCATTCCTCAAACTGATCTTATTTACAACCCCTAATTCCTACTGCAGTGAAAGAAAAGGAAAATAGTGCCTGTTGCAGTTCTCATTGTCCATTTTCCAAATTCTGCAGACCCCGCTGTGCTCAGGTTGAAACTGGGCTCTGGAAACCTTGGATTGTCAAACCACACCCTCACCTAATTGCGTTGAGGGGACCCATCTCTACTGGCAGGACGAGAGAGGAACCGTCCACTGCAGCCATCAGCCTTCTGAACACCATGGAACCCTTTGGTTTCCAAAACTCTGATATTAAATGCAGTTACAGTTATACCAAGGGGACCCCCAGAAGCATAAAACACACTAGTGAATATTTCTATCAGATCTCTCATATACCCTGAAACCCCAGACCATCCAGGAAATATACTGGATGTCTGAAATGTGGGTTCTCAAATGCTAAATTTAAGGCCAAGGACATGTTCGGGCCAACTGAAAAGAGCACATGGCACTGGCACCTAAAAAGAGCAGAGGTCTGCTAAGGTCCATATTCCAAGCAGTATTCAACAGATTTGTATCTCCAAGTTTCAACTCTAAACCCTGCCCTGATATATAACTGAGCAATTGGCTCATAGAAAGAAAATTGCAACTTTGATACCTGCTGGCACAAGCTGGTCCTTAAGCATTCAGCATTAAAATCAGTTCTTGGAACTCAGAAGTCTCAGAGCCTAAATGTCACATTAATTTAAACCAAAGAACCTCTATGTACAGGAAGGGACCACACAAACTACTGGCTCCTGTCTGCATAAGGCTGTTTACTCAGAAGAAGCCAGCAGTAACTTCAGTTCCCCTAGATTTAAATTCCCAAGTGCTAGCAGCATCTTTAATCTTCGCTTTTACCATAATAACCACAGGAAGAACTCCAACCATTTTATAATGGGGAAGAACACTTTTCCCCAGATAGAGTCACAGAATAGGTTTGAACCCTGCACCTGGTGTTTTTAGCCTATTAGTGGTGACTCCCTGGTATAATTTCGAATTTGGCCCTCTGTCATTGTTTGTACACTGGTCAGGCACGGTTTCAAGGCAGTGAGAGCAAAGGATTATTCCCCTTAGGCAGAATGGATGAAACTACACAAGTTTGTCCCTCTCCATAGCTTTATTGTGACAGGCTTTGCACCCTCCAACACTTCAGTGCACAACCACTCCTCATGTAAGAGTCTAGGACATGCATTGCACCATAGCCTCTGAGTATGAATGCAGCAGTTTGATGGGCTGAAACACAGCCCTTGCACGATTTTTGAATCAGTGCCTCTGGAAAAAAAAAGACTCTTAAAGGCCACAGGGGACACCGTGGGCCCCTGAGAGGGCCTCAGTTAAGTACAATGTAATATGGATAGGGCATGACTACCTTGACTCCACTTTACTGACTGACACAGATGTGGTCTGAAGTTTTCTGATCTTACCTCCAACACTAGGCCAGACAATATCCTTATTTACATGGGCCCTAAGGTAGCTCTATGAAGGGAACTAGTCCTGTAGCACAATGCAAGGTGTTATCTTAGTGCTGGTGCTCATCCTCATTCAATGGGAAGTGCAGCTGCATGAATAAATCTGTCTCAGAACTCAACAGATTCTGAAACTTTACCTAAAACACCCATAAGGAAGGGCCAAAATTTCATCAAAACAGACCATAAACACAGCTCCTCAAATTTTCAGTTCCCAGCCAGCCTCTGACAGCAGCCCTATTGTTACACTTATGTGTCCAGCAGCAAACTCAGTCTGATTGTTTGAATCCCAAACTCTTAGAATTTGTCTTCTCTTTCACACTTACAGTATCTGAAGATAAAACTAAGGTCCTATTCCTTCAGCAGATCAGAAAAATATGGGTATATATGGTGACTATTGACACCAGTACCCTTCCTAGCTCTGCAGGCCTTGCCAAAAAAGTCTGTTCATCCAATATCCCTATTCTAAACCAGCGAATCCACACATTGAATTGCAAGACAGAGCTGATCATTAGTGATACCAACATGCTGCAGTTTTCAGAGCTTTGGGAACCACTTGGTCCTTCAGGCTTTAGATTTCCAAGGTCAGTCCCTAATTCCTACTTGTGACTGTGACACTCATGTCTGTAACAACAAAAACCCCACCATGAACACCAGTCCCTTGTTGACATCACCCATATTCCTAATACTGAGAGCTGTGCAGCATGCAGTGACATTACTGGTTCCTCAATATTTGGATTCCTAACCTAATCCTAACTGTTACCAATGGATGCTGTGGATACCTATGGAGTCTAGTCTCCTGAAGTTCTTGGGCAGCAGCATGTGGTAATTAATATGGACTTTCATGCACATCAATCATTGTATGTGCCCCACAGTAGAACAGAAATTAAGATAATTTCAAGTATGGCTGGCAGCAATTTATGCTCTTCAAATCTACAGTTCCAAACCCTACATCTAACCCTACTCCTCATTCTAACCTTCCTTTAAGTGGTAACAAATGGCTCACACTTTCCAGAAAAGAGAGAATATTTTGACCTGCACCTTGTCAGGCCCCGCAATGAAAGCAACTTCCAGTGGCAGCCTTGGTTTATGTCATCCCCAAATCTGCTGTCGACCGAATCCTGACAGTTTCTCTACTTATGAGCAGCTGTTCATTTCTACTGTAGCTTACAAAGCACTTGCTCCATCTGACACAAGCTTTCTTCCTAACTGCAGTCCTTAAAACACCCTGCAATAATCCATGTCCTTCAGGCTTTGAATACCCAGTCCTGGCACTACCTGTAGCATCAGCATAATTATATTCAGAACACCATGCCTTCAGAGAAAGATAATGTAAAGTATGGCCCCCATATAAGATCCACTGATGTTCTGAATCTGCAAGCCCTAGAGCATTCAGCAATAATCTTAGTACCCTAAGGTTCAGATTCTGAATCATAACCATTATCTTTAATCAAAGAATTAATCTCTACAGCTAAAGAACATAAAACATATTGATGCTCTCACCCTTATCTCTATTAGCCCTATAGTCTCTTCATTCCCTTTAGATAGCTGTAGGATAGCAATGTAATTCTGCTTTGAAGATCCAGTTAGATGGCATTCTTCTTGCCTAAGTGTTTGTGAATTAAACCCTACTCAAGAGTTTTTGTGCTTTCAGTCCCTGGTTATGGATGGGGGTCTATTGGCACTGGAATTTTCTTCCTCTTTTTTCTGCAGAACTTCACTCCGTACTTGTCAATAAAGAGATAAGAAGATGGCCGGACAGGCTCCTGCAGGGAGGTTGCAGAGGAGTTGGACTAGATAGCCTTTAAAGGTCCCTTCCAACCCAAACTATTTATGATTCCATAATTATATAATCCAGCCCAGCTATTTATTACACCAGGTATTCCCAGCACCTCTCCAAGGTCTCACTGAGACAGAGTTTAGCCCAATACCATACCTGCAATCCGTTCTCCCTCCCGTGTACTGCATTTGCCGGTAACACACAGCTCAGATCTGTCAAAAACCTTGTTTCAGAAGAGACCCCAAACCTGATACATTCCTTCCCAGAGTCTTAGGCCAAGTGCCCCTGCAACACTGGCTCTGTCAATAAGACTCAAACGTTGTGTGAGCTTTGTGTGGGAGAAAGTGTAGTCTTACCTCTTCTTTAGAAATAAAATGAATACGGTACCAATGCACCCAGCTTGGTACTCTGTTAGACCTGTTTTGTAGCTTAAACTGACCTCAGCTCGCAAAGCAGAGTGGAGAACAAAGCTCTGTCTTCTTTGTACTTTGTAACTTCATGTTAAAAGTTTTCCTTACTATGCACTTTGTTTCTCTTTTCCCTCCCTCCCCCCAACTCTTTCCCTTCCTCAGTAACTTCTACATCCTTTGTCCTATTCCAATAGTATTTGACAGCAGGAGAGAGAGAAAAGTTTCACAGCAACTGGTCTGTGGGTGGAGGAACCCCGAATCGGTGTCTCATTTGAGGGAACTCTTTGACAGCTCTCTGTCCTGTGCCCTTTCAGGACGTGTCCTTTGGAGTCAGACACAGAGCATGCTGCCTTGTCTACAGTGCGGTGGTGTCAGAAAACAATTCCTTTGCTCAGTTTCCTGGCAGGTTCAAAATATTTAAACTTGACAGCAAGAGTCTCACAAAGATGAGTATAAAGAAGAGATTTCAACTGTTCTATGGCGCTTTGAAAAGCTACCACCTTACAAACCATTAACATAACCTGATGTAATGTTTCACTGATCGTGGCTAAGACACTTCTGTGTTATGGAAGGCAAGTTGTCTCACCCCAGTCGCTGTGAGGGGGTACAGAGTGGCACCCAGAATGTGGCGATACTTGAATGGCAGGTGGGAATCGGGAGTGGGTGGCTGCAGGAGGGGACTTCTGCTTCACTAAAGGCCTTCTCCAATAGCTGGAGGGGAACAGGTTTCTGCTGAAATCCTGGCTGCAGGCAGGATCCACTGCAGTCCGACACTGCTATCTCACCTGCTCCCAGAGGTGCAGAACTGTCTTCTACTCGAGATGAAATGACCTAGCAGGGAAGTTACATGGGTTCACACGCAGCCCCCGAACATCTTTCAAAGGACTCTTACTACTCTCCACTAGTGCCTCATGTGAGGTAAGTCATCATGCTCTTGCTGAATGCTTTGAAGCAAAGGGAATGATTTGATTTAATCCAGTCAGACCCATTTTTTTCCCTGTGTACTGGAGTATAGGTTTGCATTAAAGGTAAATATGATTTTTCTACTGTCTCAGCAGTTGGTTTTGCAGAGGGAAGTCTGCTGCCTTTTTACTTCCTCAAGTGATGAATGCGAAAGGATCTGAGCTCAGCCGTGCAGCTCAACCCCAATGCAGCAGTGACGGCCACGGTAAGTCTGACACAAGAGAAGGAGCAGGCGCAGCACAAGGTGGCACTAATGAGGTGTGCAGGGGACAGGGTCCTTTTACCTCCGTGCTCAATATGCCCCGAGGATGCTGGACGTCGGCTGATCAGTTAGCCAAGCGAAACATGAACAATTTAGTAGGTATTTGTGTTTTAAGATGCAGAATCATACTCATCCTTCTGTCCAACAGATTAGAAAATTTTGCTCTCCAGACACTAAGCATGAGTGCTTCCAGGCACACTGCCTTGTACTGTCATCAAATCCTTAAGATGGGACACGTGTTGGAGACTCCAGACGGTGAGACAAGTTAAAGCTACCCATGTACCGCCTTAAAAAAACAACTCTTAACTGAACTGACCAGAAGAAAATAAAGAAAATCATTCTTAGTTAAATGATTGTGTTCAAGAGTGTGGAAAAGTGCTCTGATGGCATTGATTCTTGGATATTGATTAGACTGGTGTTGGGATTCACTGCTTGCTTGAAGTTTTGCATAGAGGTGGTTTGGGGTGGTCTCAGAAAATAACTGTGTGCATGGGCTTGGCTGTGGTAGTATGGGCAACCTAGTGCCAATCTGAAACTGCGACTTGCAGTAAAACTGTTCTAAATTTCTGAGCAGGAAAGTTTCCAGCAATGTCAGAATGGTAATTAGTGATTGATTTTTGTTTGGCAGCTTGCCGTGTAGTCAGTGACAGACACCAAAACTCTTTTAACACATTTAATGGGATTTTTCCTTCCATTTACACTATCATAAATTACAAAGCATATTTCACTTCACAAAATAAAACCATTTCCAGATCATTTTTATGACAGTATTAAGTAGTACATAACCTACAACAAATAGTCCTGTACAAGGCAGGAGGGTCTATGGAAGTATTGGGAACTCAGACTATTTAGCACTTGCTCTGCAATCTGGGTTAACCTACCTAGCCCTTAGTTATTTCTCTAGAAGACGACGCATTTACAGTCATACCCTCTACCTCTCTTCATTATCATAGTTACACATACTTTTCAATTTGAATAGAAACATGTGCTCCCTGAAATAATTCAGGAAACTGCATCACTGAGTTACCACGCATATGATACAAATGATCAAGATGAGGGAGTATTAGATTGTTTTTTGTACTGAAAATTGAGTTTGGTAGTAAAGTATGTTGATTTTCTATGCTTGCAGAAACATGCTGAGAAACAGTTTTAACATTAGGAATAAGTTGCAGTTAGACTATGAACTCTGTAGGTCACTGTTTGTGAGGGGGGAAAAATATTAAAATTTGGTAATTAAATTTACCAGCTCCCACATGTCCTACACATTCTTTCTTTCTGTTTTTCTTTTTTTAAACAAACCATCAGGAAACACATTCAAGATAAATACCTACAATTTTAGCAGATTTACTGTACATTTATAAATAGAGAAACATGACAAAACATAACTCAATTTTTACAGAAAAACCAAATCCTTCATCATTCATCCAAAAAAGTGCTGACTTTCAACAAGGCCAGAAAATATCCAGTGTCCCAGCATCACGTAACTTATATATTACTGTAATCCAAGAAAAATCTGGCATGTGAAACTGATACTACCACCAGGACTTTTGAAAAATTCTCAAGACCGTATTTTACATGGGAGAAAAAAAAAAGAGAGAAAATACTCTATGTTTTGGGAAATAGCAAATGGCTAAAAGTGTACAATCCTAGGATGCTAGTGCCTAAATGCAAAGGAACCTAAGGAAAGCTGAAATATGCACAAGAAGGGTATTCTCCTTTAAAACACTTGCAATGGAAGAGGTATGTCAGGATAATACTGCATAAGTGGCAATTGTTTTCAATATATCATAGCAAAAATGCAGGAAAGAATTACGTGAAAATAATCAATGCACCGCATTGACTTATAGCTTGCTAAAATAAAATGCCATTCTTTCAGCTAGGTAAAGTAAAAATATCTTTATAATATAGGTTCTGTTTCACAATTGACATATATAATTATGTCTCATGAAGAAGGAAATGTATAGGTGTATACAAGTAACACTGATTAAGTACCTTTTTGCTTCTCTAGCCTTATTAAAATACGTTTTGTGTTTCTTAATAAGTTAACAATAAAATTGTTTGAAACTTCTCAAAACAAATATACATCTGAGGCAAGGCAAAAGATACAAGGTGAGAGGATTTTTTCTGACCTTCTTTTTCCCTTCTACAAAGAGGCATATGTCTATGAGACATAGGCTTTCCCTAAACATTTTGGCATCCATCTGCAACTTTGCAGAAATTGAAGTGCAGTCAAGGAACTCTTCCTTTCTGTTTAAAAAAATTTAAAGAAATGTTGTTTTTCCTTCAGACTAATTATCTTAAAACAAACGGCTTTGAAGATATGGCTCTCTGACTAGAAGAGAACATCTTCATTTTCTATTAAAATCTGCACAATTAACTTCTGGTACCGCATGTCATTCAGTGTAGTAAGGGTACTGTCCTCTGGAGGTCTCATTAAAGTAGGTCCAAACACTATTCCCAGGTTTTCAGCATTCATAAAATTCTCCTTTTCATGCAAGGTAACCCTAAATCAAGGGAAAAAAAAAAAGAAAGTAATTAGTTGCTTACTTCCCAGAAAAAAAGAATATCTGCATCTTTGTCTGTAGTCTTGCTTCACATCAAGCATTGGTATGACATTTTTCAGTAACAATTTTAACTTTATCTCAATATAATAACTGTTTCCACAACAAGTACAATGCAACTACAGTGGGGCTGCGATTTTTAGTGCCTCTAAAAACCTCTCATAGGTCTCTTTGGCAATTTTTTCCATGTGACTGTCTGTTAGGGCATAAGAATTAGTGGCAACTGCTTTTTAAAAAACATAATCATGATTTAAATAATGATGTATGGAACAGTCCTCTGTGCTACAGTAAGTGCAGTTCTCTGGCTGGTTGTGCTTGGTGTGTATCACACTGGTGCTGTGGGTGTGCTCCACAAATGCAGGCATGGATCTTCCTTAGACTACTGATGCTCCCAGACATGCTTCCAGCAGGCAGGAACCCATCCCTTCACACAGATGTTCTGCCTTGCTGGCTGCCTCAGGTCAACCAGCAGCTGAGTGATTCTGACTTCTTGTTAGAATTCAGAATCCTTCAGGAACCGGCTGAACCCTGGACCAGTCTGGAGGGGTGGCTTGCTTAAATTGGGCCATTATAAATGCCATCTATCCTTGACAGAGAACAGAGGCCCTTCTAGGGAAGAGCCCAGGCTGTTTTAATTGCTGACATAGATCATATAATGTAAATACAATAATAGATGGACTGCTTGTGGCTGGAGCAAACAAAGACCACCAAAGATTGGCCAAGCTGCAGAGAAGTCAGCCCAGACTGGAAAATCAGTCAGGCCTGCTGGAAAATGCAGTGTGCTCAAGGTTTCCCTCAGGTAACAGTGCTGGATCTCATCAGTGTTCCATTTGAGTGGCACATTGAGTTCAGTCCCGAGAGTGCTCTTGCACTGCAGTGTAGGACAGCCACAGTCCCTCGATCCATCACAGTCCTTGATCAGTCATGGACCAGACATGTGCTGTGATAAGTAAGTACAGCCTGGATGACGTTTCACATCTGCTTCACACAACTCCTCTGCCAGGGTGAAGCACATCTGGTTTTGGAGACAGCTTTCCTGGCAACAGCTGAGGCCTTCCCTAGGCACGGCAATGCCCAGCTGGGCATTGTGAGTGGATTCACTCATGCCATCAGGAGAGCACAGCGTGGCTGAAACCAGAAGTACTTTGGTCTTCCCTTGTTTGCAAGGTACTCATATGACTTGGTTTTGCTTCTACTGTCATCTCTCTGCAAAAAATGGCTCTGTCACAGAAAAATGCTGTTCCTCTTTGCTTTCAGGACAGAAGTCCATTAGTGTCCTACTTACAGATACATCCTCATCTTCTAGCACAGATGTATTAGCTGTGCTTTGCAAAGACAAACCAAGGCTGCGAAGCTGAAGCCACCTCTGTGCAAGTCTGACACTGCTTTGCCCCTCTGTGGATGTATGCAGCACAGATGTTCAACAGCTGTGCAAAGCTACACAGATCTTAGTAGCACCTCTGTTCAGGAGTGTGGGGTTTGCTGCACAGCTGGGGGGTACACAGAGAAGATTCAGAGCTTGACTGCAATGTCAGTGTGGATGGAGTTTTATGTATTTCACCATAGGGGGTACTGCTCATGCTATTGCATTTCCTTCAATTTTGAGCAAAAAGTTATCAGAAAGGTAATTAATTGACTGACAAATTCATTTTTCATTGCTGACGTTGTCCTCTGCTGGATGTTCCTGTGCTTTTAACAACAACCCTGCAGTTTCTTTTCAACTGAGAAACAGCAGGGGTGTAGAGGCTGTGACCCTGCAGTCTTTACATAGACTCCCTCATACTGGTGCACATTTTATCCATGCAGGAAGAGTCCTAGGGGGTTCAAGCTGGAACTCTGGGTTTAATCTACAGAACAGCATAGTCTGAACCTTACTGATTCTTTCCTCTTTCACATTCAGAACTCTCCAACAGATTCTCCATAGGAACTGACATGCACTTGATTTCCACGCAGACACCAAAAGCTAAGATCTGGGAATGGAAAGGAAACTCATTGCGTGACTTGCAGATATTTGAGGGAGAAAACTTAATCAGCAGTTTGGACTATTTTTGCCTCATCAGTAGTTCAGCTCAACAGCTGAACCAAGGTCTGGACTGCAGTTCATGAGAAGAAGGAAGGCAAGTCCATACATGTCTATTACAAATTTGCTGCCAGGACATGAAAGTACTGATTCTGTGTGCAGGTCACCTGTCTACAGCCTCCACAGGCCTTTGTAAAAGCTAATGTGAGTCATCAGCAGTTGTCCATGCATATGTGCTGACAAGGGTGGATATTTGTACATCTCAATTCTGCAGAATCCAAAGAAGCTCCTGCATGCCCAGGTAATACCTCATCAAGGGGAAAAATTACTCATTTGTAATGACTTGAGCTGATTCAAAATGAGGAAAAGTCTCTGCATAATGAGAACCTGATAGAGCATGAAATGCACTTCACACAAGTTCTCTGAAGCAGTTTTATGTGAATTGAGGTCTTTTTCTTTTTAGGTTGGCATTAATAGTGCAGAATAGTGCAGATGAAACCCAGGAAGTACTCCACGTTTACAACTATGTTGCAAGTAGTGGGACAACCAAGAAGAGATCAAGGATTTTCTGAATAAGAGGTCAGTAGCTTTATTCCTCCCTTATCCCCTTTTCTGTTGTTTCCAAGTAGCAAAGTTTAATCAGAAACAAGGAATCACTTGGGCAATATATCCATAAACGAAGGCCTGCCTTGAGATAACAGCACCTGTCTGTACTCAGCTTCAGTTTTTACATAGTTACAAAGAAGACTTCTTGAGGCATGTAAATACCCAAAGCAGCAAGGCAGAGTTTGTAGGGTTGAAAGGGTTCAGGGTTTCAGCTTTGAAAAACAGTTTTGCTTGAAATGAGTGGAAGTGAGGCACTCTCTCTGAAGCAGTCCTTAATTTTCCTAGGTACCTAGCTGAAAACTTGGAAAACTTGGAAGTAAACTCCTAAGTAACTTAAAAAATTAAATTTAGGCACTTTGAAAATTCTGTAGGCTTTATGAAGCCCCTCACGTGTGTCTTATGTATGTCTAAAAAAGCTTTGGAAAGCAAATGAGGCAGAGTTTAAAACCATGAGAGGTATAACTGGGACCTGTATTGCTTTTACAAGTCATATAAAAGTAGGCCCTGGTGATTCTTGGCTTACTGTGATGTGAGCAAACAACTCATAAGAGACAGCTCTTTCCTTTTAGGGTCATTGTTCAAGAAGACAAAAGAGGAGGTAAGGGAGGCAGAAGCAAAGCATGGTCA
This sequence comes from Pomatostomus ruficeps, assembly GCA_013400735.1. Lineage (NCBI taxonomy): Eukaryota > Metazoa > Chordata > Aves > Passeriformes > Timaliidae > Pomatostomus > Pomatostomus ruficeps. Next base: position 35,033 of record VYZT01030751.1, on the reverse strand, counting down.
AGTGCCTCACAGCAGCACATCTAGCACATCTCTGAAGTACCCACCATTTGGTATTTTCAGATATTATCTGCCTCAGAGGAGCGTGACAAATGTCAATTAACTCTTGAAAGGCTTGCAATAATATGCCAGCAAAGGGATCTATGCTATGTAAGTGCACAGCTTATATGCACTTACACAAACAGCTTGTCTGCTTATCTGTAACATTATTGGTTTAGTGGCAGTGCCCTAATGGAAGCTTTATTAGTACTTTCTGTAATATTTCTCTTTCAAAGCAGAAGATTGTTAAGCTCTTCAAGAATTACCCTGCATGTCAATTAACTCACTTTTTGAGATGAATCATTAGGTATCTAAGTGTCTCATAGTGAGCAGCAGGGAGTAACATCAACACTTCATGTATTGCTTCTAGTCGCTCATCAGGATTGGAGATTTCTGTAAAAAACACCAAACAGGATTAATGTTAATAGGGCTTTCCATGTGTGCACGGCAATAAATCAGGAAGATAACTTATTATTATGGAATCATTTACAAGCCATTGACTGTGCTTGCAGGGATAAATATTGCACTCATAAATGTAACACTTATCAGCAACTTCTGCATCCTCAAAAAAAAAAAAAAAAGGCTTTAAAAAGAAATCAACAACAAAGACCACCCAGGAGTCACCTCCATGGTCTGTAGCTCTATCTAGAGGTCTGTATAAGTACAGTACCTGAGCTTTGTTAAGTGCTTCATAATATTATTCTGCCCAGAACCGTCCCTTTAAAATGTTACAAAAGACTACTTCCATTAGCCTTCAAAACTGGATGGCAGTGTGGATATATGACTTTAAGAGGCTATGCTTGAATATGTAAGTTTAGCCAAAAATTGAAATGGGGCAAGTAATTACTTCAAGATTTCTGAATGTATTGAAATATGTAGGTATCAATGATACCTACATATACTGAGCATCACTGCTCTTTTAAAATAGTTTGGCAATCTCTCTAAAAATCTGAGCAGGAATTACAATATTTTTTTATCTTGACATACAAAAAGACATTGAAACCACACTCTCCAATGCCAGTCAATTATTTTGAGACCATACATTTACTTCAATTTTTTTTAACCTGCATGATATCCCATCTGATGAATAATCAGGCAAAAGTTTTATGTGACTGAAGGACATGGCAGAGAAGGAATGAAGACAACACCCATATTTTTTCCAGTTTTTTTCTGGACAGCTTTATGGATGGGAAATGTAAATAAAGATTGGTACAAATGACAATGCAATACTTACTTGCTGCCTCTATGAACTTGGAATAGGTGTCATAGGTGATCACGGGAATTGGTAAGTCTCTGAAGTACAGCTTCAGTGCTCCAGCAATGATGTTTATGTCTGGATAAATATTGGCAGAAATATCAGCCTTGTCACCATCTAGAAAAGGAGGAAGAAATCTGTTTAAAATCACCCTAATTTTGACTGAAGCAAGGCTAGACTTCCAAGTCAGATTTATTATGTGTAACCTGACACAAAAACCAACCTGAAAGTGTTTAGAAGGCTTAAATGAGAATATATTGCTACCAACTTTACAGTATTTCAATGAGGAATGGTAGTTTCCTTATGTTTTAGTAAACAATTTATTTGCTTACATCTTTTGGAGGGGCTGGTGATTACAGCATCTATATCTGCAGTGTACCATCTCAAACATACTGTTTTAATGCTGGATGAAGAACCATGTTAATAATATATTTCTTGCATTTAGCTCATTTATGCACTGAAATGAAGCTATTAATTACTTGTTCTGATGTCGTATTTTCCATCTGCAGACCAGTGCACAGGAGTATGAACCATTTTTTCATCTCCACTTGGGGAAACAGAGGCATAGAGAAATAATACAAATTTCCAATGACCCTCAGGAGACCAGTAGGAAAAATCAGAATAAACATCCAAATTTTGTATGTCTTGCACCAACATATCTAGTGATTAGCTAGTAAGAAAGCTGTCTTATTTTCTAGTATCTTCTCATGTGTTAATATGTGACTTATTTATTTATAGCAAAGATCTGAATTTCAGTAGGCATGCTAAGGCATTTAGCTATACAATTTATTCTGAAATGTGCATCACAATTTTTAAAATTAATTAGATACTTGTAATGGATGAAATGTTAAACAGATGAATTATGCATCTAAAAAGGCATACGTTTTGTTTGCCACATTATAACAGTTAGTCAGAACTCTATTAGTCAGAACACTTTTAAATACTTGATCTTAAAGTTCACAGGGGTTGCTGGGATGTCCTGGCTTGCAGTGAGTGAAATTACAAGAACTAGCAGCAAGGCAGGATCACTATTACTTTTCCAGTTCAGATGACTACATCTGTTCTGTACTACCTAGTACTCTCATACCCATATTTTTCTCTAGATCAAGAAATTCTGCCATCCTCCCTTGCTGGAACTTGTCTGTTTTGGTGGTCTTCCAGTAGAAAGATGGGTAGGACACTGGTCAAGCAGGGGGTGTGGCTGTCTGGATCTAACCCCCAGCTCTGCCTCAGGCTTCCTGGAGATCAGTTATGACCTGTAGTCCCTATTTCCCACCCTTCAGCTAAGGATACTATGCTTCCCTCAGGGAAGGTGGTGTAGGTGAGGACCATCCTGTGAGTGGGGTGATGCAAGGTTAGGCCTGCTTGAACAGCAGAGAGGGGTTTGCTGTGTCTGCCAGGAGGTGCAGGCACAAGCTTGGGCTGTTCCCCCCCAGGTGCTGACATGTTGTAAAGCCATTGCCTTGCTTGTCTCACAGTAACAAGTGCTTGTGGACATGCCCTGATACAGACAGATAAGTGGGGGTGCTTGATACATGGCATCCAAGACAGAGATAAAGGCTTGCACAGCACAGTAAAAGAGTTTATATTGATTGCAGACATTTTATACAAACCTATGGCATTAGTCTTGCAGGGATACGTCCTGTCCAATGTATGCACATAATTCTCATTAAGACTAATAGCACTACATGTTCTCATCAAGAGGAGATTATATGCTTAAGTGTTTAAAACAAACAGCCTTTCTTGATGCAGCTGAGCAGTCCGAATACATCCATCAGCATTTAATTTAATACAGCATCAATAAGCCCTAGGAGGATGTTTACACTGCCCCAATCTTTTGTTTAATCCACACATTCCAGGCACGGTAGCATTAGTCTTGTAAAGCTTTGTGTGGAGAGCTCTATTTAATTGATGGACACTGAGCACTCAAAATGCTCCACTGAAAACAGATACCTCCAAGGAGCCAGCAGCTGCATCAGAACAGATATAGCAAAGCACAAGCTTACGTCTATTATCCAGGTCACCAGTACACTAAATGGAAGTGTTATTTATTTAGTACTTTTACAAAGCAGCCCAGCAAGCTTCCTTAAAGGGGCCTTTCAGCTTGAGGTACTTCAAACTACAATGTACTTCAAACATATCTCTCATTTACATATTTGCTTGCTGTAGGAAAAATTATGAATTCCTGAGTCAAAGATTTTAGTCTTCTCTTTAGAGACAAATACACATCCACTGGAAATGCACTGAAGTTTATTTTCAAGTGAGCCCAACCATACATCTGTTGTAATATACTCTGCACTTTTCTGCAGAAGATATGTAGAGGGAGGTGTATGTATGCATGCAAGAACCTTCAGCATTACCACAATAATTCTTTTCATTCTTCAATACAGGAACTTTTGTAGTTGGTATTTTCAGTATCACTGTAGTGAACCTATGTTAATACGTCCAGACAAATAAAGTTTTTATTCTTTTCCTTAAAGGTTTCAGCTGACTTTGGATGCCACAGAAATTTATCAATAGTTTATTACAGAATGAAATAGAATAAGTATTACAGTCTTAAAGCTTCACCCATGCCCTCTGAATACTGAATCAGGTTTTATTTAAATTCCTTTCGCCTTAATGTTTTGGGTTTTTTTTGCATAACCTTTACCATGCTAACATGCTTATTTTTGTTTTTTTCTTGGACTTGGCATTTGACAGATTTTCAGCTACACTGGCAAAAGAATGAGTAGGAATTAGGCTGCCTCTAAGTCCTCATGTAATATTTAACAGCATAATATTTTTAGCAAGTGTATTGTACCAGCCAGTTGTACAAACAAGTGGGGGGACAGAATTCAGTGGTGACAATGGCAGCTCTGTGGATAAAACGCACAATGGGTGCTCTCTGGATGCCACAACGCCACAGCTCAACAACGCTGACAGAGAGCAACTGTCATTCTACAGCACCAACATTCACCAGATTAAATAAATCCACATTATTCCCCTCCTTCTCATTACAAAAATCCCTAAAATGGAACATTGTTAGTGCCTCAGAGAGCTTAATGCTAATTTACAGTAGGGGTATTTACACTGCTTTGGCTTTGGAAGGCAGTCTTAGCTTAAATCAGATGAGGACCAAATTCACCCTTATTTTAAAAGCAACTATCACAGCTTCATTGGGCCCAAGTAACAGTATGTGGGATGCTATTCTCTTCCCGAGATGGTGACTTTTTCCTGTTCTTGCTGTAATTCTTTGGAAGCACCAAGTGACTGTGTCTTTGTCAAGGCAGAATTAGTCAGAGGGAGGGCTGGCTTCTCTTCACTGCACTCCCTCAGCTGCACATGAGATCAGCAGGAGAGGTCCCCCATGGCCAGGTCAGCTCCCATGCCTCGTCCCTGTGTCCTACTGTCTTCTGGCCCCTGTGGCTTGACGAGGAGCTTGGGAACCAGAACACTTGATGGCATTATTTGTAGGATGCACCCTGTACATTAAAATGGGAGGACTCCTTGTCTGTCTACTTTCAAACCCTTTTATTAAACACTGTATTTCTGGAGTTGCAAAAGTGTCCTGGCATTTTAGCCAGGTGCCTGGGGACTGGCTCAGAAACAATGGGCAGGAAGAGACCTCTGGAATGCTGAAGTGTAGTGTTCTGCTACCACAGGCACCTTCTTGTAAACCCCACAACTTTCATTCATAAAAATGGCTAATGTTTTTTATCCCTGCTCTTAAGAGAAGGTTGTTTCAAAGCTTTGCTTTCAGATGGTTAAAAAGTGGTCTTTAAATTCTTAAATGACATTTATTCCTGGCCAGTGTACATCCTCCAGTAGTGTGTCAAGACTACTCACTGGATTAAAGAGTTCTCTTCTCTGGTTCATACCCCTGCTCTCAGTCCTTTGACTATCCTCCCCCCACCAAAAAACTACCTAATTTCCTGTAATTTTAATTTTCCTTTAATTTACCAAAAAAAAAAAAGTTACCTTCCTGTAATGAATGTGGAAATATGAATTCTGTAAAACCCTCACAAACTTCACTTTCTGGGCAGAAAATTAAATTTGAACAGAAAACTTCCAGCTGGTGTTGAAGACAAGACCTGCCACCTGGCATTGTGCTCCTTTCTGTCCCAGCTCTTTCACGTGGGACAGAGAACTGGGACATTCCTCATTCTTGGGATAGTTCACTCCATGCTTCTCTGGCTTCTAGTAGTAAGAAGAGTTAATGGGGCAACAGAAAAGCAGTGTTCCTACCTATGGGGCTGGGATGCAAAAGAGAGGGTGGCATCCCTGTCTCTGTAAGGATCTGACAGGGAAACAAGTCCTGAGCTGTCAGGTTGGAAGTGTCTTGCCAATTCAAACTTCTGCCAGCTGACAACCACCTTCAAGCTGCACAGCCCACAAGTCAAAACAAAAAAAACCTATTTTGTTTTTCTTTAAATCCTTTCCTGTAAAAACTCTCAACTCCTCCTGCTTTTCCACCCCAGTTGAGGGAAAAAACATTTCCAAAACTGGAAGGTTTTGAAAGTTTTCAGCTTCTGGTCTTTGCAATACTCTAATCCTCCAATCCATAACAGGATTATGTTCTTTATTCTCCTGCTTTTATTCATGTGTTTTTATTCATGGCAACACTCTCTCTTTCCTTTCTTAGTCCTTTTCCCTCTTGAAACTGTTAAAAAAAAATGAAGACACAGATTTTTTTTTGATTTCTGCCCAATGGTCTTCCCCACAGCCTTTGTATACAAACTCTGTTCTGGCTTTCTCTGCTTTCATGTTTATCCATGTTTTTTTTCCCTTTGGAAATCCAATACTGCTAATCACCTTCCTCTTCCTGTTTCTAGGTGCTGTTGCCTTTGTAAAGCACACTTTCTTCCTTGCTGTGGGTCTAATCCAAGTGTGTATTGACATCAATTATGCCAGGAGTATACTTAATAAATAGGCAATAAACTGAAGTGGCTCCAGTGGTTCAAAGCATTTGCAAAGGAACTACAGCTGCAGCAGTGTTGAAGTCATGCTCAGACATAAATTTAGATCTGCTTTCTTCCAACTCTTCCCTCCACAACCTGAGCCTCTCCTTCTGATTTTCATCCACCTTGGTACACTTAGAGGGGATTTAAGGCACAGAACAAAAGGGTTTTCCAGGCCAGATCTACCTGCAGGGAGCAGAATGGGACTTGTGAGGACTGTGATCTTCCCAGCAGCATTGCTTCACGTGGCACATCTGCAACACTACTTTGCCATGATAGCAGTCATACCACTGTGCATCCCTCCAGCCCAAAGAATGGCTGACTTGTGTGCTTATATGCATAAGTTCACAACTGCAGCATCCAATGTATTTTAAAATAAGCATTATTTTTTACAGAATATTTCAGCATGAAAAGAGTCATTTTGGAAATTCCTAGCTGGACTTTCTTTATGGAGATGTCTGCATGACAAACTGCCTCCAAACAAGAAGTGTGCAGGCACAGCAAGTGTAAGTTGTGCCACCCACAGACCTTGCTGGGCTGTGCAGCCTCCCCTGGAGTCCCCCACACCTCCTGCCCATGGGCCCCCAAGGTCCTCAGTCCCTGCCTGAGTGACAGCACAGCTGTCCCCAGCTGCACCATGCTGGTATGGGGCCATTCACCCTTCTGGTCACTACCCTGGCCCCCAGGCTGACTCTCTGGCTTGACCTGGACCTGTCTCGTACCCATGGACTTGTGATCACAGGGCTGTGTCTGACCCTATTCCCTAACATAGCACAGGCAATACCTGAAAAAATTAAGTAGGAATGAAACCACTGTTTATGGGAAAGGAGAAGAAAATTCATGTAACTTCTCAAACATACTTGCAAAGGTATTTTCTGTTGATGAAGGCCCCACCTTGTGCTCACTTGCATACACACTTGAAGTTAGTCCTGTGTGCAAAGACTGTGTGCATAACCAGAACCAACATAATCAGCTCAATCAATTCAGAAGGGCTATGAGGATGGTAGCCAGTGTTTTAGTTGTTCGTTTTTCAATGTGCTGTACAACCAATCTCCTCAATGCCCCTCTCATCTGTTGTGCAGATGCAATCACATGCACAGTGGTGCAGCGCCTTCTACAAGGCTGCATGCAGAAGGACTTCCCAGTTGGAGTTCCTGGTCTTAAACTCATAAATAGATTATTGTATTGTAAAGCACTGAGTCTGTTAAAGATGGGACTAACAACTTTTCCCTTGTAGCATCTAGGTTCACACTGGAACTAGGAGCCTAGGCTGTGTTGCTGGTTGAGCAATCATCTCGTCCCCCACTTAGCCTTCTACACACCAATACTTCGTGTTTAATTATTCCTTCCCACTAAAAGACATGATTTCTTCTAATGAAAAGGACTACAGATCACTTTAAACTCAGCAAAGACAGGTTACTTTCTGTGCTTCTGCTTATAGGTCAGTTTCATTACCGTGGTACATATATAAACCCCAAAAGATCTGAAATGTCCTCGAACTGAAAGCTTAGATTAAAACTGTACAAGATTTAAAAAATGGTGTACCTCGATCAAAGGCCATTTTCACATCTTCAATGTGCTCAGTGAAGCCTGAAACTCTGTAGAGGCCCTCAGACTTTAAACCTGAAACAGAAGTTCTTGTTAACTTAGCTTCAGTAACCAACAGATATTTAGGCTTAAGAACAATAAAGCAAGAACAGCAGACCTACCAAGTGTAGCAAAACATTATTTGTAATGTGAAACTCTGGAACAGTTAAGGAAAGATCAAGATGATGTTTTTTTTAAAGGATTAAAGCATTTTAGAATTTATACTTTGTGATTTTGTTGGGTATATGGTTGATTTGATTATGTTAGAAGAAAACACTGCAATTTGCTAATGGTGAGGCATGTAATGTTCTTACGATTTATTCATTTTATGTAGGAGATTTTCCTGGATTTGGCTATAATTAATAAAGCTTTAGAGGTCTCCCTTCTTTTTACCAGTTGCCTAATGATAAATAGAAATGCAAGTAAAAGACTGCCTTTCCCTATGAGCACAATTCTTTCTTGTTTTGCTTTCAGCTTTTACTTATACACAGCTGATAGATGTGATGGATCCAGTTCTTCTTCACCACAAGAGATCTGGTCTCTAGCACAACTCTCCCCCCATTGCTCCAAACCAGTATGAAACACAGGGCAGCTCAGTAGAGCAGGCCAAGTTACACACACGCTATTTATTTCAATCCTAAAATCCCTTATCATAACTATGCACTTTGCTAACCTACTTCTAAGTTCCAATAGTCTTTGTTTCCTTAAGAACAAATCAGAATCTTTCATAGTTCTACAGCAATTAAGGAAAGAAATACAAAGATGTTGAAAAAACAGAGAGCAGGCAGCAGATTTTATCCTAATCAATAAATGTACAAGTAAGTGATTAGATCTCAAATGCAATGAGGCTTCCTGCTATATCATCAGAGTAAAGCTCTTCTGTCTTAGTCCATATTATTCTTTCCTTTTGTCCCTGCAATGATGATATAATCCTGGTAGAGCTTTACAGAGCAGTGCAGGGGATTTACTACTAAGTCTTTGATTCAATTCAGTAGATGATGCGTGGGTTTGAAATCCCTATGGCTAGCATCAGTGTGTTGCTATGCAGATTACTGGGATGCCATGAATTCAACATTATTAGATTCCTGTGCTGAAGCTGTGACTAACAGGAAAATTTGGCTTATTGGGCACCACAACATGCACATTTGCCATCCAAAGGAAAACATGATCATTACGGAGGGGATACATTATTATTGAAGGGGATACGTTTTTCCTTCAATCTGGCACACATCTGTTTACCAAAAACCTGTCACAAGCTTGAGTTTTGGCTGTGACATGCTGCCTGTGCCACGGGATTCATCAGTCAGTAACCGAGCATGATGAGAAGCCCTGTGCAGATTGTGTCCTACAACAAAACACCACAGCCTCTGACCTCACTTGTCTGAGTCACTTCCAGTCACTTGTGTTCTTCTGCTCACAATGCCTGTAAAGGTTATTAATAATGGATTTGATTTAAACTGATTACTCCGAAATTGGATGTGTCCCTAGGTATGTTTAAATAAAGTAATGAAAAAAGACACATAAACATGAACTTAAAAGTTCACTTTAAAGTTCACCCCTTTCAGAAGTGTAATGTAATACATGTTTTGACATGTTTTCAGAAAGCATTTCAGGAGATTGCATTAAGAAACGCCATGATTTAATTTTACTAGCTAATGCAAAGCAATGTATCACCTACACTAAAAAACCCCTTTTCTCATCCTGTCCTCAGTGTGTGTGAGCACAGCACCTTGTCGTAGCTCAGCACATAATTCAAGTCATCCTCATTTCACTGTGTCTGCTGTTCTCCCCAGCACACAAACCTCTTGCTTCGATCTCCCGAATGCAGGAATCCACCACCATGGGCCTCTGGGTGTTGTGGGCCTTCACGAGCGTGGTGAGATCGCAGCAGTAGACTCGCTTTATCCTCTTGAGGTCTGGCTGGCAGTCGTTGGGCACGTATTTGGAGCACTGCTTGTGTACGTTCAGCCCGCAGTCTGCAAGCAGAGTTAGCCAGGTTAATTAATTAACTAATTAATACTAATGCTGATAGGTCTCGTCTAACAATTTATTTCCCTGGTCCGCATCAAGCAAGGAGCGCAATTTCTTCATCAGTCAGGAAAGGTAGAATAGTGTGGAGATGAGGAAGATGAGCACAAAAATGTGTAAAAAGGAAACTCCAGCAGGGTTGTTAAAGAGCTATAAAACCTCTGGACGTCCCTTGCACTCTGAGCTGTAGGGACTGCTGGTGCAGTCTGGATTGGTTCATTACTGGACACATTGTTCAAGGTGTTGCATTTAAACATGTGAGACTTTACTTCTGGGTTTTTTGATTAGCCTTAAATAAAATTGGCACAGTAATGACTGTCTTCTGCTGTCTGTCTTGTGGCACTGGTCATGGTTGAAGAACCTAAGATTCTCCTGAGCAGTCCAACTGGGACAGTGCTGTAAGCCAGCATGCCTCACTCCCCCTTCCACATTCCTGCAGTGCTACATTTTGGCTCACTCTGCCACATCAGCAGACTCCCCATCCCTGGCTCGTCACTTCACTTGTGACTAAAGCATCCCCTGTGGTTTAGTCTGTAGGTCAGCTTAGGCACATAAAATGCTGTGAAAGGCAAGATGTAAAAAAAAAAGTGATTCATTTTACAAACAGTTCTTGGAGTCTTACTCCAGAGCCAAATACTATTCTTAGTTGCACAGGTGGGTTTCTGTTAAACATCACAGCTTCACTGCCACAATTGAATTTTTCTAATAGATTCAACTATTCAGCCAAATGAATTTATAGGCTTCAGTAAAGCAAACACCACCATGACCTGCATTATCTTACATAATTCTGATTCCTGTTTTAATGCCTTCCAAGTCATGCCCATCACTGATAACACCCTTTGAGATAATTTAACATTAAGATATTAAAAATGTAAACAGGACTGCTACTTGCAGTGTGTTTCAATATTATACTCTATAAAATATTAATCAAGCAAATCATAAGCACACCTAAACATTCAATGGAATTGGGTAGGTTTTTGTGTGTTTCTCCATACAGTTATTACTGCATAATACACTTTTGCTCAGTGAAATCTAAACAAATGTGAGCAGCTGCAGTTAGGATCCTCCCTGCATCCTGTTCAGTGCTGCTCTCCAAGCATGTGAAGTTTAATCTAAAAGCATTCTATCTACTTAGAGTTAAATGTTGGTAATTTTATGAGGGAGAGTATTATGTTTCATACTAAATAAATATGCCTTTTCATAAGTTTAATATTTTATGTATGTGAACAAATACAGTGCTATGTCTTAGTGAGGTCAGGTTTTACATACTTGTGTTTAAGATCAAATAGCTTGAAAAGCTTTTTTAATGTCCTTCTCATATGCTTTGTGTCACCCTTATTCACCTACAGACAGACAAGATGTAGCAGTAGCTGCCTTTATTGAAACTGTGCATTTGTGAGAGGTATTTTGATCCTTCAAACTGTGGTCTAAATTAATTTTAGGTAACAACCATCTCCTCTGTCTATGAAAGACAGATGTTAGGGTTGGATATGTTTGGTGCCAGTCTGAGATCAGGAATGCCTGGAGGTCAGGGCAGAGAGAGGTAAGACAAACAATTTTTGGACGTGATTGCAGATCCGGAGAAAGAAGTTATGAAAACCCATTTGTAATGCACCAAATACTAATTCACTTGCTGAATCCAAAAGCACATGATGTGATAATTATTGTGTTTTTCCAAGATAATTTTTTTCCACAAAAGAACAAACAAATTTAAAATAATTAAGGCACTATTAAAATTCCAATAGAGGCACCGGAAAACTAATCCCTCTATGAAAAATGAAGGTCATATTTTTTGTTTTTATCTTGAGGTGGGATACTTCAGGCTTGCAGCAATGCATGGCATTTTTATGGGAAACAGGTGGCAGTCTTTTTTGCAGACAAGGGCACTTCCCAGCAACTGGTGGCAAAAAGAGGAGTTATGAAGCCTGGTTGCTGGCTGGCTTTGCCATTTCCAGTGCTTGCTTCTTAAGACATAAAAACATCAGGGATGTTTTAATCATAAAGAATAAGTTTGAATGTATACAGCAGGCACAGGCACAGGCACAGGCAGGACCAAGGCACTACCGAGAGGATGTCACTCAGCAACTAAGGGCTGATGGCTTCATTTCTAAACCAGCTAATGAGGCAAATGAAAATGCTCTGACTTCAGCAGGAGGATTTCCTGCTTTGTCCTTTAAAGAAATCCCAGCCCCCTGCTCCTGCAGGGAGTGCAGGCTGGGGTGGGACAGATGTCTGAGCATTTCAGGAGAATGACAGAAAATGTTGAAGTGCTACCTGAACACCTCACTCCCTGAGCGATGAGACCCCACATGAAGTTGGCGCAGTATTCACACCAGTGCGGACCTCGAAACGTGTGGACCTGTAATACAAATGGGGGTGGGGGAAAGAAATGGGGTCACTGGGAGGCAGATGGTCTGACAGATGGAGCAACTGAAATGGATAAACAACAGAAGACACAGTAGGAGTAAATCTTTAGCACATAGTGCCCACATCCTTCCAACGTCTAGATGAAATAAACCATGGGAACAGAAATTTGCTTTGATCTTGAAGTTTATCTTTCAATAGGCTTAACATAGCAGAGAACCAGGCTGTGGATGACACTGAAAACAAATAATTTTTGCCTGCTGACATTCTAGCTATAGCAGAGGGGAGGAAACCAGGAGAAAAAAAAGTAAAACTAGTAATCTAAAGAACTGTAGATAAAAGCACCCTTCCCCACTCTGGTAAGTAATTTGAACCCACATAGGGAAAAGATGTCGATAGACTCTTTTTCAGCAGACCAAACTTCATTTTGCTACAGTCCACATATGAGTAAATAAAGAAGAATAAAACGATTTGTGTGCTGACAGAGCCCACAGCTCCCCAGCTATGTTTTGCACACCACTGCTGCTTCCGCCACTGCTTTTCCAAAGGCTACAGCAGAAAATCTTTTTATTTAAGATGTGTATTCTGGTAAAGTAAGCATTTAATTTTCATTGAAAGGAAGAGTAAATAGTGAGGTCTGTGCCCATGTGAATGGGCATGGTATGAGCTAGTTCTGGCCAGAGATTTAATTGAGCTTAACAAAACATAAATCATGCACACTCTGGCTGCTAATGCATCCTTTCCTTTTCTCTGCTCTTGTTTACCCATCGGGTGGATGGATGAAAGGCCACTTCCACCCTGGGATGGGAAAAGCTGCTCTTTGCTTTTCATAGAGTGAAAAAACAGTCATTACCCTTTTTCAGATAAACTGTAAAGTTTTAGGCCAAGCATTTTGCATGCCAATGTTTTTGCCCCATTTGTCTGCAGGATCACACCAACACAAGCCTGTACTTTTGAGTCCAGAAAGATGAAGTATTGTGATTTTAATACAGACCTCTCTTCCTGATTTTGAGATAAAACTGTGAGCCTGACTGCAAAGGGCTCCTGACCAACTACTCACAGTCAAATAATTGTGTTAATAAACTTAAAGCAATAGTAGTTTTTCCTCCCTTTTGACAATGGAACTGGAATGGTTTTTTTGAAATGATATTTTACCTCTCAGGAAAACATGTATCTCTGTGAAACAAGACTTTGCAATAAAGGTTGAGATAGATATATTAACAGATATAGCCCCATACTTCTTTCCCCCCCTTTTTTTTTTATTTTCCAGAGTGGGTGGCATGAATTTCAGACATGGCTTTTTGTGGGGGTAAATGGCTGTATGTAACAGCTGATGACCTGAGTTTCAGTCATACGCACTATGTGACCTTCACTGGATACAAAACTACAGATAAAACTAATTATGCCTGCATCTTTATAATTTTTAGACTGAAAGCCAAATAATTAGTAGGTCTGCACCTGCACTTAATTGTGGGTGAAAATCATCTGCTGTGGGGAGATAGCTAGCTGTGTCTTCTGCTTTGCAGCCGTTTACAAAAGCTAACCTTGTGAGAAGGGGTTGTAAAAGCTCAGCCAGGACTTTTAAAAATGCACCATTTCACAAATAAAGTCCATTGCAGTTGCTAGGATATTTGAGTCCTGCTTGCTCACTTTATATAAAGCTTATTTCAACTGATCTTCCTGAGGCTTATTTTGAAAATGGTAGCTGATTACTCCTTGATCTTTCCTGCCATTAATTGGAAAGTCATCAATGCTGACTGAGGGCTCCAATTGAGAAGTGCTGACAGCGCACCCTTCCCTTGTTCCATTCAGTTTGGTGGCCCTCAAAGGTTGAGTTCTCTTTATTCATTCACTTCAATTTTTCACGGATCCGCATTTTAGCTCAAATGGCAAGCCTCCAGCTGAAATACCCTGTGAAAAGCTAGTCTTGGTGGTTTCTGGCCAAGTTGAAACAGAGAAATTAACTGAAAAAAGGGAGAACTTCAAAAGTTTCTAGATGAAGGTGCAAAAAATCCCTTAAGATGCAGTTTTAAACTAAGTCTCTTATGGCTTGTCATTAATTAAAAAAAAAATTACAGAGGAAGCCTCTTCTTAGGGACATAATATTTTTGAATGGTAAATGGGAATTTTGCCTGCAAGACTGGCCTCTCTTCTGATTTAAATAGGGAGAGGTAACAGCAGGTCTTGGATTTTTGAGTTGGGAGTTTTAGTTTGTGCCCCATCCTTTGTAACCACACCATTACAAATAGACCGAGTATAGAGTTTTAGGAACTATGATACAGAACTATTTATTGCCGGTTTCTACCCCATCCTGAAGTCTCAGTAGACCTCTCTGCACAGACTTGGGTTGCCTGGGCTACAGTTGACACATAATTCGAACTTTTAGAAAGAATTTACAGGGAACTATTTCTTGAAATAATCCAAATCCATGATGTTTCAGACTATACACTCTACTTTTCTCGTTCAGTCTTTCATCCCCTTGCAATGAAAAGTTGCTTTTCACATTCACCATCTCTTCCCTGCTGGACAATCTCACACAACACTGCACTGCATGTCTCTCCCTGTTGTCTTCCTGTTCTCTTTGCCCTTTGCCCCTCTGGTGCCCTTGCTTTCAAATGGCAGCATTCCCCCTGCAGGTGCTACCTTATTCACTTCTAGTTTGTGTCTGAGTTGTCTTCACAGAGGGGGAAACTGGGACCAAATTTAAGGAATTGCCAGTACAATGGCAAAACAAAATAATGCCATAAGCAATATTGCAGAAACAAACAAAACCAATTGTCTTGAATAGAAATGCATTTTTTTTAAATTGACAGTATACAGAGTTGTTTCTGAGACAATTTTGGTTTTGTGTGATTGAGTCTGAAGACTTTCCTATTTGCCTTCCAAGAAAATAAGTTTTTTCAGACTTTTGCCTGAATACAGACACATTTATACTCTTTTTTAGACTCCTGCTGAACCTGAGCCATTTTCAGGGAAGAAAAGCTGACTCTGCTGTTGTTTTTGTTTAAATGAACACACATAATCTTCGTGATGTCTGTAAAAAATGTCTCCCCCAAGCCCTTTGTCTCCCAGAATCAGTATTACCTGCAGTGCTTAACACAAGGGCAAATGTATCCCAGAGCCCCTTCTCTTCCAGTGGATCTCCTGACTTGTCTGTAACCAGCTGCCTTTCCTCCACTAGCCCGCCTGCAAATGGGATTTGCCCATACTATGGTGGCAAACAGGCACAGTATTGTGGTAAATGCACATTATTCAGCTGTATTTGCTCACTTAAAGCAGCACAGAAGCCCTCTCGTGAACTCCCAGCCTAGAAGAAAAAGCGTGGAGCATCCTCAACCTCCACGCTGATGTCCTCAGGCACAAGGTTGACCTCACCACCAGCTGGGACCCCACTGAAGTTGGGAGGTAAAGCACATCCGAAAGAGGCTGCTGGATGCAAACTGGAACAAGGTGCAAGAGGACTCTGGGATCCAGTTAGGCTGACAGCCACATAGCTACAGAAATACCTCTGTTTTTCTAAACAGGGCTTCAGAGATTCATTCTCTTTCCTGAATTATGGTATGTCGACACTGGCTTACACAAAGTTGTCCCGCCAGACAGACGCCAGCTCCAAACCTAAATCCATATGACTGCGTGGTGTGCTCAGGATGAACTCAGCTTAACAAATCAGCCTGGATACTAAATCTTTTTTTGTTCACTTGCTTTGAGTGTCTTGAAATTTGGAAGGGAGGTTGAATGAGAAAGCATGGATGCTCAGAAGGGCATAAACCTGGTGCCCTCATGCTCCAAACATCAGTGCTGCTTTTTAATTTTTGTATTAGCTTGGCAAGGATGGAGGGAGAGCCGTCCTTGCTCTGAATTTGTGCCCTGTGTCTATTTCTTCCTTTTGTTCCTTCTTGCGGTAAGTAAGATCTTTGGTGTAAGATCTCCAAAAATCCCATCAGCTTTTCTAAAAATGTGCCCTTCATTTATAAGATTCTTCATGGCTAAAGGACAAAAGCTAAGGAGTGTGTGTTTGTTCATGAAGAATTGTCTATGACAAGATTATGAGGGTCACTGGGACACATAACCTTTATCCCTAGAAACTGAGATGAATGATATAATGCACATCAGTATTCAGCTAAAAATGGGGAAGACAACTTCTTGAATGTCTGCAAAATAGCGTTGTCCTTCAGATAAATCCCATATCATCACAGCCTGAGTGCTGTCAAAAGCCATTAGGCATTTTGCCCCAAGACCCATAAAGCCATTCTTTCTTTTTTAAATGTTTCTTAACGCCTTTATGTAATGAATATGGAATATATTAAAGATACTAGCCTTGAGCCATGTTTTAAATTTAAATGTTCTTTTCTGAGTATGCTGTCCACATATTTTGTTCAACAACTAGACATGTTCTAATATAATCCTTTGAAAAACTAACTGTATTTGCATAGTGGACATACTTATCCATTAAGCAAATGTAACACTTTTGATCGACCTTTCTGGACAATTATTTTAAAAATGTTTGTTCCCTAAGGTCTATTATTGCCTTTACTAGGATGGAACAGTTATTTTCTGCTGTCAAGTCTTTGAATACCTATCTATTTTAATCATGTGGTTTTCCAGTTAAACTATGACTCTTTTGAAACAGAAAGGAACAGAAACTGTACAACAGCTAGACTGTGCAAACGCAAAGTTAACTGGGCACAGGTCCAACTATAAATCAAAGCCAAAGCAAGGGAAATTTTGAAGAGGAAAGAATGCATGGGTCAAAGTGGAAAGAAGTCTTAGTCATGAGAAAATATTTTCTAGTTAAACTAAAATAGTTTTGATATTAAAATGATAATGAGGACAAAACCCAGAAAGAATGAAAGCTGGCTTAATCAAGCAAGAAAACACAGAGTATTTCCCCTATTTCCTTCCATGCCGATCAGAGAGAAAAGTATCGACTTTTCTGTAGACTGGGTCAAGGAAGGGGAATGAGAAAAGGGATGCTGTTATTTGCTTTGGTCACTAATATTAAATTATTGATTTGCCAACTACAGCAGAAGCACTGCAGAGGTTAGCAATGTCTGCACAGCAGGGTATGTAGAAAAATAAGAAGTGAAACTTTTTTGCTAAGTGAAATGATTTTGATCAGTGCTTCTCCTTTTTTGACAGGCCCTAGATTAATATCAGAAAATTCTCGTTCTGCTAATGAGCTGAACTATTCTGACAGTGACCCAGATCAGCATCCTCAAGGAGCATTAACTCAACTGATGTTTCAAAGCTGAGATACATTCCTTTCTTGTCTTGTTATTGCCTCTTATTCTCAATGCTCATCCCGATAAGCATCGAAACACAATTTGACAGCATTAGCTATGGTAACTGGTTGGCTTGCTCTGAAACCAGCACAGTCCTTTTGGCAAAACATTTTAATACAAGCTGCCTGGAAGGTCTGTTCCCAAAGCTGAGTCACTTCCCTGCTGCAGTCTGCCAGAGACAGCACTCGGGAAAAGAATCCCTAAGACTCTGATTTTGTCTGTATAAAACCGCAAATAGATGATCCATATGATCCATTTAAATGTCCCTGTGTTTGTCCAGCGATTTGTTTTAGTTTGACAAGCAAACACAAGCTCAGATCCTATAGCTCAGTGGGACTCTGAGAACATTTCCTTAGCATACGGTGGGGGAACAAAAGCTGGGAGACAATACCCACCACTGTGTTTTGCTTTATTGTTAGGAGCACCCGAGCTCCCTCAACTTCTTCTGAAATCAGAAATGGTCCAAAATGTTTGCTGGCAAAACAGTACTTCTGATAATAGCTAGATTTTGAAAAGAGATCTTTTTTTTTATTTAGAAGTAGATACACTTAAGAAAAAGACAATAAATATGAAGTACTTTGTTTCAGAATAAAAAAGAAAACCTAATCTGTGAAGAAGAGTTAAATTGCCAGTCAAGTAGTGCAGTGAAAAGTAAAACCACTATTTGGATTAAGTGCCTATGTAAGAGCATACTAAGAATTCAGTTAATGGAACTTAAAGTAGAAAGAAAAATGAATTTTTCAACACTTTTCTTAGAGCTAGTATAAATAGGTGCATGCAAACCTCATCACAACAAAAAATAAAATGTGAGGCATCTCAACAGAACTTTTTAGCTGAAAATAATAGCAAGCTGTGCTTACCTTAAAATTGTGTGCTTTTTCATAGTTGAAGTGGTTGTCGTTCTGAGTTAAGGCTGCCCTTCTGACCAAGGAGGTGATCTGTGAATAGGCAAAGAGTTTCAGAGGTTGCCACAAAAGTGCCCCCTTGACTCCCACCTTCACCCCCAGGGCCACGGCCAGGAGCTCTTGGCGCTTCCTTCCTCGCTTGGACTTGTGAACAACAGCACAGTTTTTCTCATTTTCCAGCCACAGATCCTCTGAGAACATAGCGCTGGGATCCCAAATCTTTTCCCTGTCTTCCTCGGCGCCGGGGAGCCTGACTGTAGTCAGCACGGTACAGTTTGTCCAACTGCTTCTGATGTTAGACAGCAGATTTGAAGCAGCTGCAGCCCATTCTGCCGAGACCTCTGGCATGTGACTTGAATGGGCCGTCTTGTGGGACGGAAGGAGCTTCTGCATCTGAATAAGTAACGGCCTGTGCCGTGCAGTTTCTTGAGGCAGATGTGTGCCTCGAACAATAGCACGGATTCATACACTGAGCAGCCTCCCCCACTGTGCTCCCCACGCGGGGGTCTCCAGATCGGTGCTGCCGAAATACCGGCTGGGGGACACACAGCGCTACAGCTTCACCCCCAAAGGCATTTCCAGGGACAGATCTCTTCAATTCTGCAGTGTGTTAAAAAATGAACAAACAAATAAAAAGCCCCTGGAAAGCCAACACAACTGAATCTGATGCTGCATCCAATTACACTCAGACTCGGAGACTTATCAGCCAGCAGTCTGCATGCCAGCAGATTAAGCCCTTAAAACCACGATGATTGTTTAATCTTACAGGGCAAAAAATATTACTCTTTTTTCCTTTTTTTTTTTTTTCCTTTTCACATCCTGTACAAGGGAAAAAATCCAGCAACACTCCCCAACGGATGCAGGAAGCCTGTATGCACAGCCCCGTTTGCAGAACAGGGTCTTCAAGGTCGCAAGAGCAGCTGTCCTTTGCTCTGGTTACCTGCATCTATAGTTTTTGAGGGGAACTGATTTCTAGTTAAAGCCCAGGGCCAGGAGGTACTGGGACCCTGACCAGCCTGTGCTACAGCTTTCAGTGTTACTTTGGACATGCGATCCACTCCTTTACAGGCAGGTAGTTCCACATCCCAGGACTCGGATGTCTGATACTGAGCATTCACTGGGAAGCACATCCAGTGCTCCCTCCCCACCAGTCTCCTTCCCTCCAGCTCCCCTCTTCTACTCCTTTACTAAGTATTCCGATTCCCCATCCATAAGAGTAGGATAGGAGTTACCTGCTCAGCAGAGCACTGTGAGATTTAAGTCTAAAGGTGTGTCTAATGCTCGAAGTGCTGTGACAGAGCAGAGTGGGGAGTAGCCAGTGCTACTGGAAAAACTGCCTATTTGAACTGGAGACACTAAAGAGCACATCAGCCTTTTACAGCCTGCCCCACTTCAACTAACCCAGAAAATATCTGAAATGAAAGTATTTAATTCACTTACATTAACTTGTGAAGTTGACCTTGCATCTTTTTTTTTGTCAGTCTGCTTTTACTTCAGGCTGAACAGTCAGAAGGTTTGTCTAATTCACTTCCTAAACCCTCCACCACACAGACTGCCTGTGCTCAGTAAGTGATGCTCTGCTGATTTGAAAGCCCATGGGGACAGATGGCTGTCCATCAGTAACATCAGGCTGTGTAATTTCAGAGAGTACCCTATTTAAGGTTTTTCAAGAAGTTGTGCAACCTGCAAAATCAGCTTCTCAGTCATAAAATTATGCACTTCTATGTATAGCATACTTAATTCCTTTCTTTTTCAGGTAACTCACAACACCACTTTTTACATGCTCCCATACTCCAAAGCTTCTGCTCCCCAGCAGGGAGGACTTCCACACAAACCCTTTGCTCCCTGAGCAGTTGCTGCCCATTCAGCCTTTCCCCAGGGCTTGGCACTGTTATCTGACCACTGGTGACAACTGGCTGTGATGCATGCATGAACATTGCTCTGCCTGCAGGAAATCCCTGCTGCTCTTCCATATGTCCTCCTGTAGTGAGTCCCAGTTTCTGCTAGCTCAGGACCTTTATCTGCTTTCCAGCAGACAGACAGACTATAGGCCCCCAGCTCTCTCTCTGTGTGTTTCAAGAGATAAAAAGTATTGTTTTTTGTGAAATCTCTGATCGCTCAGTTTGGGCCATCACAAAGGACACCTTGGAGTTGCTCAAAGTCCTTAGTACATTTCAGTTTCTTTCCTCAGTACCATTTAAAATGTATTCATATTTATCAGAAAGAAAACCCCCAAACTAGCTCTGGGTTATCAGACACCACTGAAGCTACAGAATCTAAATCCCCATATATACATAAGCTACTTTTTCTCTAACTTTCATCATAACAGATCCAAAGTCAGAGAGAGGTCGGTTTCCTAATAATGCTCTAATATTTGCGTTTATGTCACTAGACTGATAAAAATCCCATTATATAACCAATATTTTTTACATAACATGGCAGATTTGATACTCAAGTGACAGGCTTATGATGATACATCTTGGAGTTTCAATTTATTAAACTATTTTTGGAATATCAGAGTGTCATCCTGGGATCAGACACACAGACATATTTAATGGAAACTGAGTGTTCGCACAGAAGCATTAAACTTAATAGACTTGAGGAGGAAAACTCAGCCAAACTGGTTCATGTGACTAAGGCAGAGCAGTATTTACTGTTTATCATATATGAAATTTTATTTATCCCCAGGGTATCTGCCTTGCTCGGGCCCTGTTTAGAGAGTTGTTTAGGGGGATTCATTGCAGACACAGGATGAGCACAGGAGGTCAGCAGTGAGTGTGTCCTCTTAAGGAGCTTAATCTTGTAAAGCCCTGACAGGTTTGGTGTCTAAAATGGTGCTGTAAAACTCAGATGAGCTGGACCACATCTACAACCACTTCCTTCTTTAAATACAATGCAAACTTCAGTAATGACAAATTCTCAGCTGCAATCAGTTCCTGACACCACAGGCTCGCCCCAGTGCTCTTCTTCTATCTGTTTTCTTTTTCCTAATACAAAATTGGCTGCACGTGGTGTCAGCTCATTCAAAGAGCATCTCTTGATCAACTTAGGAAGTTAGCCTGCAGCTAAAGAGGAGAAGGCCAGTGGCTAAGAATATTATTGTCACTGAATGTGAAACTAGTGAAAGCTGAAAGGCGAATACGGGTTATCTGTGATTTCAGACCAAAGAATTTCTGCCTAACACATAATTTTAGTTTATTACTCTCTTTGTAAAACAGATGTGCTGTATAGGAAATTGGGCATTTAGAGTAAAATAAATGTCACCAAACCAGGATAATAAAATTAAGGGGTGGAGCAGGGGGGAAGCGGGCGACCACTCAGCTGTTGCGCCATTTCCAGCGCGCCTCCGCAGTGCAAGCTGAACCACACCATTGTCTCTCCCCTCAAAGACTGGCGTCTTGTTTGCTAACAAAGGCCTGGGGCGCAGGAAAGAACAAACTGCAGTATGAAAAGCTTTTAGTTTTGTACATGTGGTATCATTTCTGCTGTAGTCGTGCAGGCAGTGCAGAGAACTTGCTGGAAGCGAGCAGTGGGGGAACCCTGTATGCTGCCCTGCTCCTCCGTGCCAGCTCCAGTGTGGTGGGAAGAGACGCTGTGGGAGTGACAGCTCCTCTCCCTGAGCTGCCACCATGCCTGACAGTGGCTGGCAGGGAGGGCAGATCGGGTGGCACATCCTTGGCTTGTTGCTCTGCCTGTCAAAGGACAGAAGTGGAGGAGAAAGGAGGAGCACAGGCATGTCCCTTTGGATGACACCACCAGCAAAATAGAGGTTGCTCCATGACAAGGAACTGTGACAAATCCATGACTGATCTCTAACTAAATACACTTAACTCTGCACATAGATACAGTCATAGGTCAAAGAGAGGCCTGTTTCCTTGCAGGCACGGCACACTCGGTTATCTGCCAGACCGATTATGTTTGCTCAATCGCAAACACGTGGTGGAGATGACACACGGTGCAGGAATCTTGCAGCGATGGGGTTTTTCCTAGTTTTCTCCCACAGAGCTCTTCCCACGATGCGCTCAGAACATGTCAAAGAAGCCATCTCTTAGCTAGACACAGGGGACAGAGGGGAAAGGGTGGTGGAGGCCAGTCAGTCAAAGGCCTTTGCCATACCACAGTCCCACCAGTCCGTGCCTCCCACTGCCATGGCACTGTGAGCTGCCACTGAAAGGCTTCTGTGCTACTCAAACAGTGGGAGGACACAAGCTCCAAGCAGAAAACACGCTGAATACAAAGCCAAGCATGATGCATGCAGAGTGGTGCTTGCCAACCTGGTCTTGCAAAACTCACTTTCCTAAGAAACCCTCTCTCCAGCAGAAAGGCTCCTGACGTCAATTAGGTGAGCAAAGGTTGCAGAGGTGAGCAGGGCCAGGAAGATCCACAACATGTGGCCAGGGGCTACGGGAGAAATCGGATTGCACAGCTACTGGGCTGCTGCTGCTCTCTGGTCTGCTTTTAGGGGGGAATACAATTTACTTGCTCCCAGGGAATCAAAAAAGTTATGATTCTGTTCAAAAGAGCTCTAACTGTGATAACTGAGAGTTTCCCCTAAACACAGGTCCATGGGGGCTCCTCAAGAGTGTCTCTTCCCCACCCCAAACCCAACACTCTCTTGTTTCCAGCACAAAACTTTCTTTCAAGGTGAATTGTCACCCAGTAAACTGGACACTCAATAAAAACAAAGAACCACAGGTGGTTTTTTTAAGGATTAAGATTGACCTATAATTTTGCTTTTTACTACTTGTAATTTCAACACTCTTTTTCTTAATAACCACCAGTACTTCTGAAAATTATGACTGAGCAGCTGTCAACAACATGCATATGTGTTTAGGCAGCAGATTATCTACACTGGGCTCCCGTTCCGGAGACCCTGGTTGCACTTCCAACACCACCATTCACACCTATCTTTTGCAGATAATCCACAGCAAAAGAAACTGTTTATTTAGGAAGAATTCCAAAGAATATGTTCTGATGTTAGTTATTAAAATTGGAATATTTGCACCTCCTAAATTAAAGTGATTGATTATTTATTAGCATCACAGCAACCAGCTGTCATTTATGTGCACTTCTTTCTGACGGTATTCAGTCCATTCCTCCACAGACAAAAGATATAATATACCTACAGCAAACGGAAATATAATCTCCCTTAAACTTCAGATCCCCTTTCTAAATCCTTCTCAAACAGATTTTTCTGTATGCATCATGATTATTTTTCTCAAAACAATGTAGTGAACCAAACAATACAACAGCCAAAGGTGAAATACTGTATAACCAGGAAGGCACTAGTGAGACTATTATTAAAAATAATAATTGCTGTAAGCCTCTTATGGTGTATTAATAACATAAACTATTGTCTACTTTGGAACAACAACTGGAGATCACATTAAGTGGTATGCAATTACATAGTCATCTTCAATTAAAAAATAGTGAGTAGACAAAAAGCTTTTATGTTGTCAGGCAATTCTACCACTTAATGCATCAATTTGTGTATTTCCCATCCATCTTTGTATTCAATATGTCTGAAGTAGTATTTTGATTCCTTATTTTTGTAAACTATAATAAATATGCATTGTGTTACAAGTACAACATTGGTACCATGGAAGAAATACTGCAGAAATAAGGAAGGATGTAGGTACAGTATGAACTACTACAGCAATTCCCTCAAATAACCCTGTAGAGATTAACATTGTAACAGCAGGTCTAGCCTATTTATTGTCTCGACTTCCTTTCCTCCCACTCTCTTCTTTATCCTTCCCAATCCATCTCCATACTTGTCAAGGTTATTAACGATGTTTTCCTGGCCAAGTTCACGATCCTCTCCTCTGTGCTTAATATTCATGACCGAAATGGTGCAGAAGGATGAAAGAGAAGAGGCGTGAGGACCAAGCGGGGTGATGAGGGTGGAGCCGCACACCACGGCCACTGCTGCTGCTGTGGTGGAACAGGAACACCAGGTCCCCACGGAACACCAGCCCCCACAGGGCTGCCAGGAGCTGCCTCATCTGCAAATAGGGATTTCTCAGGGAAACAGCACTGGATTGATTTCTGAATTACCTCTTGTTCCCCCTGGCGATACAACATGTGAAGCCGATTGAATTTGCCTGCCTGCAGTGCATGTCAATGAGTACTGTTATCACATGTATAGACCAATGTGTACCCATGATAACATCTGGCCTGTAGGCAAACAAAAATTCAAACATGATATTTATTCTGATATTTGCAAAATATTGCCAGTGATCCTGTTATTCCGTCAATGATGATGGCACTTTTTTCACAACAGAACTAACACAGTATTTTTCTAACAAATAGACATTTAAGAATAGGATGGATGGATGGATGGATGGATGGATGGATGGATGGATGGATGGATGGACAGATGTGTAGCAGGTGTCTAAGCTAAAATAGTAACACTTTCTTGTTTATAACCAAAGGAGAAAAACAGAAACCTCCAGACAGTGATTCATCCTCTTCTATGAGAGGTCAGGTCTAAAATGGGTGAGCTTGAATTGCCTTCTTGCGGTTTATTTATGGATCATATAGGAAAACTCAATGGCTGGGGTAGAAACAGATAGCTTTACTTTAAGATATTCAAAATCAGGTATTTTTCAATACCTCTCTGTACTATTTTCTATATCTATTATTCTGTTATTTATTCAATTTTGGAATAAATTAAGGAATAATATATTTTATCAGCCTCAACCATATCTATAAGTAATTATAGATTAATAACTGTACTTTGCTTTGGTTATCAATACTCCACATACTTCAGAGTGGCTAAGACTCATGCTCTGGAAACATGGAATACCCAGTTTACTATATCATTTGTTACAGAGCTGTGTGCAACTTTGTAGGTTTATCTGAGCTCATTGAATGAACTTTTTCAAGAAGTGTAACTGTAGATGGAAGAGTCTGTATTAATACAGATTTCTAACACTGACTACGTAGGTAGCCAGTATTTAGACATCTCACCCACAGAGGAAAAAGCCTAGCAACATAATGGACTTAATATGACAGACAACGGCCTCAATGAGTTAAGAAGGAAGTGACTCATGCTGTCTGCATATATGGGACTATTAGTCAAGAGACAGAGATTTTAAAAAATAGCCTAAACTTTACAGTTTTTATGCAGACCCCCAGTGGATGCTGGCTCAGCACCACGTAAGCTATACACCTATACAATGTGCTCATATTTTTACATTTTCACTGTGAAGCTCTTGCTTTCCAAAGAAGCAGCGCTTTGTTTAGGAAAGCCAGCTTGCCATTGATTAAAACCGTCATTGCCCTGCAAGGAGACTGCAGAGCTTGAACCAGAGCCAAACCTGCTGGGCTGCCACAAAGAAGTGGAGAAACTAACACACTTACTTCCCTGTCTGGGGAGAGGCAGGGAGGCAAGAACGTCCCTTCTGAGAAAGACAACTCCTGTGAGTGCGGTGCAGTGCCCTTGAAAGGATGTGATGAGGGGAAAAGGAAAGAATGGCGAAAGGCCTGGAGGTACCATAGGCAATAGTGGACCTGCCCTTGGGGCCCTCTAGGCTTTCTCATGTGCGGTTGTCATTAACCATCATTGCTCAATGGAGCGAGCTGGATGTCATGCTCAAACACAGGGTTAGACTGAGGACTACATTTTGTGAGACTGCACTAAGTCTATGTAGTATCAGCTTTTTAATAAATCCCAGCACTATACAGCTACTGTGTTGTATGGTGGGCACAAAGCTTGGATATTGACCCTGTCTTGTTACACTCCCAAATGTATACACAGCACCCTACACAAACACCTACACCCTCACTTTTGGGATAATTCTCATTTCTCTGTCTCAAACACTGCTACACCCTACAGCCAGGTGTCATCTCAAAGAAACACAATAACCATCTATCTTCTCCATACACAGTAAAACCTAACACAACAAAAATAAACACAATACAAGAAATAAAAGTAAGAAATTTCATCTGTTTCTCACTTTGAGTTCTGATACTACATGTTGGTAACAGTAAACTTCTCCTGGAGTAAGACCAACTCAGCCTTGCAGCACACACTCTGGGCTTAATCTTACAGACTGCAGTGAGAGTGCCTGTTCACACAGAGAAGAAAAAATCTGCCCCTTCTGGGATTATGATAAAATGTGGAGAAAAACAGGCTTCATGAAAGTTTCCCAGAAACAACAGTCGGACAGCAATGGCATTTATGTCCGGAGCCACTAACTGCTCGGCAGAGCTGGCTGATCTCTGGAGGAGCTGCCAGAATGCAAAGTATGCTGTGGCAGGCTCAGGAACCAACAGCAGCAACCCAAGTTTTGCCCTAGCTTAAGACCCCTTAAAACAAGAGACTTTATTGTGGGTTAAACAGAGATTTATGCAGACTGGAAGAGAACAAATAATTTGTGAACCAGTGATTCATGAACTGGTGATCATCTTGTCTAAAAAACCCGGCAATCTATAAAACTCTTTCTGGACAGTAACAGTTCAGGAGTGGATTCTCAATGGTGTGATGCTCTGTTCATTTAGCACTCACAGGGAGAGCGGAATGATAAGCAATTTGCAGGGACGACAGTGCCGACACCAGCATCAAGTGGCAAACAGGATTTTTCTCTAGTTTTGGCAGTTTCTTGGTGGTGTGAAGGAACTCTAAAGCTAGAGTCTCAAACTTAATTCACATGACTGAACTACACAGCTGCTCAGCAGTCACGGCACCTTCAGCTAAACTACACAGTACAATGACCTAGAAATGTAGTCATGTGTTTTTCCATCATTAGTAGTATTTCTGTCCCCTTTTACTGCAGCATCTTGTGACTTCTTCCCATTAAAAAAGCATAAACTTGGTAGACAATGTAAGGTGAAAGGACTTATTCACACCATTTAAGAAATAAAGTAGGCAATTAGCAGATAAGAACACGACATGTTTTCAGGCTGAAAGAACACTTTTTAACAAGCCTGAACCAACAGCCCTTAACCGGAAAAAGAGGGAAGAAATGCTAGTTTTATATAAATGCTGTGCTTTATGACTGTGAACTTTCATTTCAGTATCCTTTATGACTTGCATTGTGAAAAAACAAAGAGGGCAATAGGGAACCATTTTCCACATGTGTAAGTGAAACTGTGGCTTGGAGGAGATCACTGGTCTTGGTGATGGTCCAGCCATGGCTGTCTGACAGCTTGTCTGAACTCACTTGTATATCCACGAATGTCCCAGGACACATTCACCTGAGACAGGAGCACCCAGTATTTACAGCTTACCTGTTTGTGAAACATGTGCTTCTGTCCCATCACCTTCCAGGAATGCCATTAACCCTGGTACTGACAGGCAGCATCAAATCCCGGGCTCTCATCCCAAAAGAAGTGGTAAGGCTGTACGGCCTTACCTCTGGCTTCAAAATGTGTGTTTGCTTAGAAACAGAGAAGGAATCCGTGCAGACAAAAGTCATTGGGGTTAAAGAAAAGACAGAAGGCTCTGAACTCAGCCAGGTTCACTTACCTATTTCATTATATGCCTGGACTTTACCTCAGGAATGTATTACATTCCCCCTTGTTACCTAAGAAGGGTTCCTATAGCTTACACTTGTATCAGTTTCTGTTCGGAAATGGACCCAGCACAGAAGAGTTGGGACAGGACTGGCACCATGTATGGAAAAGTAGAAAGGCATCTGCAGGAATGGGCATATGGGATATGTAACCTCCTCCAGCTCCTTCCAGCTCACCTTGCAGAAAAAGCTGCTCAAAGCGTAACCAACTTCTTCTTCTCATGAGGTTTTGGGCACCTTCGCCCTCATTCAGCTTCCCTCTTCCCACAAAACAGCAAGGGAACTCCTGTGTGCTGCAGACTGCATATGAAAAGCACGGTTCACTGCGCTTTTATAAGGGCATCTTATAGGATATGCAAACCACTTGAGATTGCACTCTGAACTTGCATAAAATACCAGACTGCATCCAAGCTGTTTTATTTCCCCTTCAAAATAATTGGTTTGTGTTGTGTTTGCTGTGCCTTCTTCTCGAAGCTGGCTTTGTTATCCGTTACTCCATGGGTAAGTAGTGATGCAGCTATCCTTGAAAACACATACACATTCCCATGGCCATTAGAGAAACACTCAGACAAAGACTGACCCCACTTCTCTGCTACTGAATGAACACATAAAAGCCATATAATCCTAGTTTTATTTTTCTGTACAGGTGTCATCTGACCCTGATATCCTTATGACCCCCTTTGACCTGCAGCCTGCTGCCCTCGGGTATGAAGCAGAGGCTTTTGTTCCTGATGGCACACCGTGCACAGCTGCTTCCATCATTGTCTGGAGAGGGACAGATGGCTGCTCTCAGCACAAAAAGGAGATTAAAAAAAGAACTGAGGGAATGACATCACTCCTCAGCCTGGGATTTAATTCATGGGACCTGTGGGGCTACCAGTGGCATGGACTAACACTGCAGTTGACTCTGCCCACGGACAAGAAAAAGTTTGTATTTTGCAGAGTAAAAGACATTTTTTTAAAAATATACAGTTATCACCACTCAAATACTTATATTCTTTAACAGTTTTTAGCTAATCTGAATATATACTATCCTATCAGCAGCAGCACTTCTAAAGTACTCCGCAAGCAAGACTGATACTGTACCCTACTTCTATCCATGGCTGTAGTTCAACTGCAGTAACTTGGTTTAAAGCTTATTTAGTTTGTTTCACTTGTGATGAGGAGTTCATAAGATACACCTGGAGAAACGTAATACAGAGTAAATGACTTTCACCATTAGGACAAATCCTGCTATAACACTGGGTAGGTAAAATATTTCATCCATATCTCATAGCCCCACTTAAGTCAATCAAACACAACAAAACAAAACAAAAAAAGTGCAAAGCTTTAATTCTGGAAGTAGTGAGTTTTGTGGTCACTTTTCTGCCTTGCATTCAGCTGCAGATCTATGAAATCACTGAATTCTTCTTTTTGTGATTACCAGACACCAAAGGTATTTGTCTGAATTTATTTATTATCTTAAGTACATTACTCGTTACTGTTTCGGACATGGGAATCTGGCCTCTTTCTATGTGTAGTACTTGGTGCCATCTGCATCAATGTTTTTCTGCAGAGCAGAGACTTTTTCTTTGCAACAGATGTCTCATTGAAGGCACTTGTCACAGTGGCCCCGTAGCTGCTACCAACCTCTTTATGTTACTGGCAGGCACTAGATGTGCAGGAATGCTGCCACGTGAAGGTGAAGCCATTCCACAGAGAAAATAAAGAATAAAAAGCTCCTTCCACATGTGTGGGGTTTTTTGTTTTTCCCTAAAAGGAAAGAAAGCAAATTTCTTCTCTCCTTGAGTGTCTGGGAACGTCAGAGATGCACTCCTCCATGCAGCCTGAGCTGGGGCTGGGACCCATCACTTGACAGCGCTCTGGCATAGCTCCTGCTCCAGCCCCAGAATCAGGCTCAAGCCTGAAGATCGTTTTGCTCCTAAGTGCTGATCAGCATCTGTGGGAGATGTCACTGTCTGTCTGTGGTTCTGCCCAAAGAACCAAGTGGAGTCTTTCCTTGCATGTAACCCCCCAGGGAAAGGTTCACATTATTCCCTCAGGCACAGCTGTACAAACCATCTCTGTCTGAGGGACTCCTGGAGCAAAGCTGTGGCTTTCAGTGTGTTTGCACAGCAGCGGCCGGTGGACAGGAGTGCAGAAAACCACAATGCTGATGAGACAAGAGGTGTAATAGCTCCCATCAAACACACTCTGAGTTTTATTGTCTCAGCAATGCTGATGGCAACACCAGCATAGAGTAGAAAGCTTTAGACCAACAAAGTGTTGCACACCTTCCACTGTCATTAATTCAGAGCAGACTGAATTCAGCAAACCGTAGAGTTAGACCAGAGGTGATGATTGAGAAGAGTGATGATTCATTTGCTTCATAAAGTACTATCATGTTTAATTTGCTAATCTGAAGAGTAGAACATCTTATCAGACAGCATGCTTGAATCCGGGGGTGAATTTTTCAGGGAAACACTTTTTGTTGCAGAACATGTGACTCATCAGACCAAGGACTTTGCACAGGCAAGTTCTAACCACGAGCCAAATTGCATTTTTTTTAAAATGTGGAAACACTTAGGTTTGAAGTATTTTAAAAACCAATTTTCTGTTTCCAGTTTGAAATGTTTTGTTAAAACAGTCAATAAAATATTGGAACAATAAAAGTTGGAACAGTTTCACACAATTGAACTTAAATATTTTTCTGCCTTTATCCTGCCTCCTCAGTGCTCAGTCATGAAAAGTTGAGTTTTACTTTTATCGCAAATCAGACAGAAGTAAAAACAAATGAGCAGAAATTACCCATTACAATTACAATCCTCTGCTATGTGCTTTGATAAAATGTTAGTTTCAAAGGCGATCTTCTAATGATGACTGCCGAGCAAGTTGTATTCCCCTGTACGAGCTCAATACAGAGACACAAGGGCTTTACATTAATTTTCTTTTTGTTAATCGGTTGTTCCCCTGGGCTCTTTTAATCTGCCGTGACAGCCTCAGTACCACTGAGAATGTCTTTTCTGCTATAAAAACAAAAGGCACATCTCTAAACACTTTATAATCTCAAGCAGAAAAGAATCTCATTCTCCAAGCTGAAGAAAGCAGTAACAAAAGACTCATGTCCTAGAAGGCTGATGTGAATCAGGGCCATCTTCTGCTTTCGTTTTTGCTCTCTGGGGACTTCCAACTGAAAGACAGACTTAACCCTGCCAGCAAGGTAAGGGGCCACACCACAGCCATGCCCCTGTGGAGGCTGAGGGATGAGAAGAGCCCCTGAAGGAATGCCTTAGAAAGGCTCCCAGCTGTTTGCAAAGTATCGCACCTCAGTCCCTGTGGAGGGGCCAGACACACTTAATATAGGAGGCATTAATGAAGAATTTACTCAGCCAGGACCAGACAATGCAACATTTTAAACCTGGAGTTTACACAAACCAGACAAAAACTTGGCAGAGCACAAGACAACTAAAATCAGACTTCACTGCACTGAGACAAAACCATAGCTCCACGCATGTCCTTTTGGGTAGTATGTTTTCACAGCACACTAACTGCCTCCATTTATATTACATCAATTTCCAAACTAGAAATTTTTTTATTGCCATATTAAAAATAACAGCTTTTTGGTTCTACATGTTGAAAAATAAGCTAAGCACTGTATTGTTCATTCAATCAAAGTAAGTTAATTTATCACTTAAAGGTATTTTCACTTCATTTTAAAACCATCTAACTTGCTTTCAGAAGTTTAACAAGTGGGTTTATTATTGCTGTAATACTGGGAGATTTCATTAAATGACCTGCCATCTTCTATCAGCATCATCATGATTGCATGCTGCCCTCATTTTATTTTAATTTATAGCAATTTTTTGCTACTTGCCAACATGGGTTCTTAGTAATGTCACAGATTGGCATGGAAAGCAAGCCAGTTGCTTCCATTTTCCCTCTGCTCAACATTTCATTTGCATCCCAGTTTCACAGCCTTCAGTACTGCACAGTATTGCAGGACATCAAACCTGGATACTTTCCTGATGTGCAGAAGGAGTTCTTCCCAGTTGGGCTTTCTTTTTGCTTTCTTACTAATCTTCCTCATTAACTCCAGCAGTGGCAAAATGTTGGGAAGAGAAAGGTTACTTCTACAGGTAACAATTCACAAATTGCCTCAAGCTTTATAGGTTTAAGCCTTCTAAGCCTCAACATGCTAAATTTGTTTGCAAACCAAGAGGCAAAATGTGCCTTACAACACGTGCACCACTCGCTCTGCAATGCATGAGCCACCGCAGAGGCTCTAACACTGGTTTCTGGCTTGGCTTTGAGGAACAAGCAGCTAGTAGCAGCAATGGGACAGACTGTGGTGACAATTAATGTTTCTAGAGCAAAGTGCTGCAATCCCCAGGTAGCTGCAAGGCAGACAAATGAGTGCCCTTACCAGATACCTCTGCCTCTAAGTGTTGAAGAGCAGCAGAGGGTGCAGCAATACCCCAGCTGCAGATTCCAGTAACATGCAACAGACAAGCTTTGGGACTTGAAGGAGCAGCTGTGACCCTCAAGAGACTTCCAGGTGGCTTCACCACATCACTCAGATTCAGCTCCAAGTTATCTAGGATTTGCCTGTGCCGCTGACTTCCACATCACTGCCTCCATCTACAAGCTGCAAATCAACAAGATGTGGGTGAGATAATGCCCTGCACCTCTGTACTGCCACAGCTGCCTGGCCTCTGGCAGGGCAGAGACAAGGGGAAACATTTGTCCCAGGGAGCTCCCAGGATAAAGAACCAACACCTGGAAATGAACTGGTTGCTCTCAGCTAACAACAAAACCACTAAGAAGCAATTACAGCTGTTTTCCCTGACAGCTGTTCACACTGACAGTGTGATCAGTGATGGTCTCAGCAGTGTGAAAAACAAAGAAGTTTACTGGTAAGGGGAAGATTTAGGAACCTTCCAGGTGCCAGCTCTCTACACCCGGCCAGGTACTGAGTTTTGGCACATCATGTGCAAAGGAAAGGGACGAGGATGGGGAGACATCACTTCTTAAAACCACAGCGGTGCTAAGCATCAAATGAGATCAGAAGAACCTTGGAGATCAGTCAGGAATAAGGAGATTAGCTCCTTGGTTTCACACGGACCAATGTCATGGGAAGTTTAACCTACAAGTGAAGAAGAACAGTGGCAATTCTGGCAGATTTTTCCATATCTGAAAAACACCATTTAAGCAATCAGAAAGTTGTCCTGGGCAGACAGAGTAATACCTAAAACACTACTCCAAAAGTACAGTGTAAAAGACGACTTGCAACAGCAACTCTTTTATTTCTTAGTTTTGTACAATAAAATGTTCCACTTGGAAGGAAGAAGAATTCAGTGAATGCTCAGTCGAGACTCTTCTGCAGTTTGGCACCAGCTCTAAACAGTGATCTCTGCCTTGTCATTATGACAGACTTTTACCCTGTATATTTTTCACCTTCTGCTTCCTGCCCTTGTGTAATTGCCTGTCTCAGATTAGAAATGGGCCATCCATCCTACTGAACACATTTGGGCCACTATTTTCAACGCAGTTTTACATACACTATCCACACCATCAATATTCCCATGATTTCCTGCTCATATTCAGCTGAGATGACTTTGGTCCCTTACCTGCATGAAGCATCAAACAAGAAAAATACTTACTGAGCTAATTCAGCTCATAAAGTTCCATTTTTATTTGCTAAGATGTCTGGAATCACTACTACACATTAAGTCATTGCCTAGAGAAACTTACTTTTCTTAGGAAAAAAAAGAAATGCCCTCTACAGTTACCTTTATGATAATTAATGTAGTGAATTGAGTGATTAGATTCTCTGCATTTACAAAAGTACTTAGCTGTATGCGTTAGTAGTTCTGCAGTTTACAGAGATTTATATTTACAGAAGCCCTTTAGGGCAGGATCCCAGAGAAAGAATTCTCCTTTGTTTGGTAAATCTGTACAGTCTCACTATTTATCGTTAACAAGAAATGTCATCATATTTACCATCAGCAAATCTTCTAAAGTCTGCAAATGATCAAGTAGCTGCATGGCTAATTTATAAAACTCATTTCTATTTTAAATTGTCACTACATGTTAAGACAACCTGTAACAGAGAGCATTGACTTTGACACCCAATTTCCCTCTGTTCATACTTGGGTAAGACTCCAATTGACTGGACAGACGCTTTACTTTTCAGTAGTGTTTATTATTTGCATTGCAACAGTGCACAGGAGCTCGAGCCTCTGACCAGGTCAAGGCAACAGCGATGTGGTACAAACACAGAGTAAGAGACGTTCCCTGCCCTGCAGAGCTCACACTCTAGAGAGCTGCCTCGCCTTCAGAGCAAGGACATTATTTTCACACAAGAAAAAAAACATGAAATGAAACATAACCACAAGAGACGTAAGGCTGTAAAGAAGAATTGTCAAATATCAGATCAAGGACCCAATAGTAAAATACGAGAGTATTTTGAAAGTGCGCTATATGTAATACCCCAAGTAATAAAGTTACTGTCTCTGCTTAAGTGCTGAATTCCTGACTAAAATGCAAATATAGCAAAGGACAGAAATAGAAATCTCATTTTAATTCAAAGGTTGTTCTCCTTGCTGTCCCAATTTTGCCCAGAATTAACAGATCCCTTATTTCTCCAGGGAATAAAACAGCACAAGTTTGAGAGAAATGTGTACAACAATAGCCAGTCAATGTATTCAATGTTTATAAGAATCAAGAGTTCTCTCTGAATATTATCATGGAATGTAGATTATTTTATAACCTGATACGCCATTTTGTAATTCCTGACAAACCCCAATCTGCCCAAGAGCTCTGCTATTGCAAAACTCTGCAGTCCACACCACATACATAACAAAACTATTTTTAGAACATCTACTGAAAAATCACAAGTAGTTTAGTTCCAAATGAGCCTCTCCTAGACTTTCCATTAAAATACATCTTTAAAATAACTTTCTAACTTTATAAATAGACTGCAAACTAAAACATTTAGGAGCAGAAAAATACCAAAGCTAGGAACTATCTGAAGAATTCCCCCCCTGCCCTTCTGGGCACAACAGAAATCTACCTACTTACAGACAACATATTTTGTCTAATTTGGGGGGTTTGTGTATCTATATATACACACACATACATAC
>VYZT01030748.1:0-28143 GCA_013400735.1 Pomatostomus ruficeps | reverse complement strand
TGATCATCAACAGCCTTCAGGAGGTTCTCTAACTGGATTCATTTTTCAGTGTCAAAACTGACCCACCACACCAGTACCTTATGGCCTGTGCAAGGCAAAGAAATTTGAACTATATGAATTTTTAAATATGTTTTATACTGACTCAAGATGCAGAAATGGCTTTGAATTTTAAAGTCTCACATTAAAAAGAAAGTAGGGTCTTGGTATTCTTTTTCCCCTGAGTTGGCCTATATGAAATGCTTTATTTTCACTTGTACCTACTAACATAGAAATTCTAATGGGTGCACAATAGTGCTTATGCCATGGCATGACACTTCTAGCTCCCTATTTTCTTTTGGGGTTTCTTGGGCATGTTTTTTTGGTGGCTTCTTTTTGTTTGTTTGTTTGGTTGGTTTTTCATTATTATTTTCATTGTTGTTGTTTGCATAATGTCTGAACAAGTAATTTGGATAATTCATTAAATTACACCACTTACATTAAAATAGAAAGTCAGATTACAATGCTTCACTGTATTGCCAAATAACAGGCACTTAACTTCAGTGTAATAGTGTAAGAGTACTGATATAATTTGGCTATTGGCAGAACAGATTATTAGTTTATATTTTTATTAAATTAATTAAACACAGGCTATTCAGGTAAGCAATGTGGTGTCTCTCTAATTAAGAATATTTAAGGAAGGCAGTAAGAAAAACTATTAAACCTGTATCTAATGTCTTCAACAGTTTGCAATTTACTTGCTTTGAGAGCTGGATGGTATGAGATCAAAATGTTATAAAACCATTAAAAAGATGACTCAGATCCTGCAAAAGAGGCATAAGATTTAGCTATACCCTCCATAGTGGTGTTAATTTCTATGGGTCCCAACAAAGAGCAAGATATTTTAAAATATTAAACCCATCAGGGTTTAAAGTGCATACAACCAATTTTAGAATTATTTTTCTTTCCTCTGAAATAAGAAGGGGTCAATCATACAATTATTCATAACAACTGTGAGATACCCATCTGACATGCTGCCTAGCAGAGAACTTACCTTTTACAACATATTTAGTTCCATTTCCAGAGTAAATTGGAATTCCATTCATATATAAAGTATATTGTGTAATAATACCATTTGGTGTTTTGGGTGGACTCCAACTCATCAGTAGGAACGTGGGAAAGGATATTGCTGTGGGTGACTGCACATCTTCAGGGGCTGGTGAAAAGATGTATAACGTTATACTATACTGTCTTTCCACAAATAATAAAGAATTTCAATGAGAAGCTACTACCAGAATGATTTTTGGTAAAGCTGAAATTTCAGAAGAGATTTTATATCTGCAGCGTAGCACAATTTTGAGAAGTCTCCTATGTTCTGTGAGGATTTCTAGCCAAACAGAAACTTCTATGAAAGATGGCGATATACTCTTTGTTTTTAGGAGAATAATTATGTTTCTATAATTTTATCTTTCCAGCTTGATAACACTGAGCAAGGTGAGGGGTACAGGACTTTAGTGCAGTCCTTTTTTTAAATATAAATTATTTTCTCTTCTTTCATGGTTTTTATTCCTAACTACAAAGTGATCATTCTAATCACTAATGCAGATTCTTAGGTACTACCTCTTATTTCAAACTTTTCATAATTCAATACACTTAGCAATGTTTGTTTAATGTAGATTTTATATATGTAATACACTGGAAGTCAGCAATGGATAATAATTTAAGAGTTGAGTTGTTTCACCGTTCCAGTGAGTTATACATTAGAAGCACAAGGAATCTCAGTGAATACTGCAAGGGGAGCAGAGCTGAGGCCTTAGTCTGGGAGAAACATCTTGTAATTTACAAGCTCCGTGCTAGCAATTTAAAACAATAACTAGCTGTGCTTGGCAATACGAAAACAATATAAAGTAATGAATGTTTCAATAGGGAAACAGGGATAGCTGGAGGGTGTGATATTGTGCCTGTCTTCTGTATCACCAATTTATTGTTACTAAGAGCATGCAACAAGAGCATCCAAAAATAGAAACTCCACACATTGACTTTTTGTTCAATTCTTCTGAGGGCAAAACACGTGTCCCCCATGGCTTTATTCAACCTCTGTGAAAAAAAACCAAAAATCTACTCTTGCCTAAATCATTCTGTTATGACAGGTAAGGATTTCTGCTTTATTCACTAAGCTGAGAAAATAGGACATAAACAATTTATTTTTAATTACTATGGCACAGCAGAAAGAAATACACAAATATTGAAATAATGTGTTTCACGTTTATATCACAGGGTCCATTAACCATTTGGCTGTCAGAGGCTGCACCCTTTCATGGAGAATGCCACCAGACAATCTCAGTCAGTTTTTCTTGAACGAATCCAAGAGGCAATAATTGGATTTTGATTTGATTGGTGCTGCTGACAGTTACTAACATGGTCACACCAAAACTCTGTTCTAGCAATGTTAGACTGAAATCTTCAGTACCGTCCTTATCAAGGCAACACCTTGTGCAACAACCTGCTTTGGCAGCAGTTCAACACTTCAGCATCCTTTTAATTATTACAGCTATAATTCCCATGACTTCATGCTGAAATTTTATTCGCTTTATTGGTACTGTATTACAACCTAGTTTACATGAGAAGATAAAACAAAGAACTGTGGGAGGGAGGGAATTTTGAAAACTACTTTGCATCGTGGAAGATTAACTACTGTCCAATAAATACATGTCAAAGTGTTCATTATTCTACTGGTGTAGATTTGGAGTAACTGATTGTTTTAACTGGATTAATATGGCTTTAGGATGACTGAACCGGGAGATGTGAACTTTGTGTTTAATTGAGAATGAAGTTAGATATGTCACTGATATTTTTGGGGCATTTGTTCTAGTAGTTGATATGCATTATGTATCAGCCTAGACTCCAAAGTCAGAACTGAATGCATTTTTTTCTTTGTTTGTGCCCTACTTCTTAATGTAAGCATAGGAAGCATTAATTTACGCTCACAGCCTTTAAGTTTGAGCACAACAACATGTAAAAGTGTTTAGGAAAAAAAGGGGGGAAATCTGAACAGCAATTAATAAATAACTCAATTGGCATTTGGCAGTTTCATCACACTGAAATAATTGTTGCCTATTGCTGGTGTTTAGTGGTTAAAAGAAACCATGGAAATCAACCGTTTGATTCTCAATTTCATACTGTGCCATACAATCAATTCTTTTTAGTCAGACTGTCTCTAGATTTACTTCTGAGCCATAGTAAAATGAGGAAGCTTTCATTAATCTTTCAGATGCTTCATATTAATGACAAGGCTCTTGCATGAACAATGTAACAGCAATTAAAAAGCCCATTAATCTGCATTACAGCTATTAAAGATGCATGTCATTAAAGGGTATGGAGTTTGATTCATTTTCGCACCCCCCCAAAAAATGGAGCAATTATGGTCTGGCAATGCACTTTGTCATCAAATTAGGTTGGGGTTTTCCAGCAAATGGCTTTGCAGCGTTTAGCTCTTCTCCTGTTTTATTATTCATGACTGAAA
Source organism: Pomatostomus ruficeps (assembly GCA_013400735.1). Lineage (NCBI taxonomy): Eukaryota > Metazoa > Chordata > Aves > Passeriformes > Timaliidae > Pomatostomus > Pomatostomus ruficeps. The sequence goes on along the minus strand of VYZT01030748.1, from coordinate 24,644 downwards.
TGTGGAAGTCAAGACCTTTGAAATTACTTTACCTTCTTGTGGAGTGGAGATGTTCAATGCATGCAAGCTCTCAGTACAGCCAGCCAAAGTGCAGGCAGTTAGGGTTACAGCATAGTTTGTGAAGGGATGCAAGCCTGTCAGGACGCCTGCAACACAAGAAAGCGAGGTGTTAGGCATGCACAGTGTGCAGACTGATTACATGCAGACACAGCAGAGGGAAAGTAAACTTTTCTGTTATGGGCTCCCACTGTTACAGGTGGAAAAGAAAAATTATTTAAGGTTTCATTCCTATTATCCATGACTTAAATTTTACAAAATAATTTAAGAGTAAATGATATTTTATTCCATCTTCAGTGCTAAAGATGTACTGAATTCTTTAGTTATGCTGACTGAAACAGATACTACTTCAAACTAAGGTATATATTTCAGCGTAACAATGTCAATGAAAGAGCTTTTTTTTTATTCCCTGTCTCAAAGTTTTTTCAGTTATTCATTCTGTTTTTCCAAGGAATTTTCCCTATCTCCCAGAATAAGTTTTTTCTAATGCTCCTCTCCAATGACACCCCTTTTCATCCATAAACTGGAATCTTTTTTTTTAGGAAACATCCAACTTATCTTCCATTCAGTAGCAGCATATAGACCATGCATTTGTTATACTACTACAGTAACATAATTCAAGTGACACAGTACCCAAGGGTTTAGAAGAAGAAAAGATCTGGGGCCTTATTCTATTTCAAGTCCTGCTTTTGTTGGTGAAGACAAGTTACTAAATTCTCACATATCAATAAGCTCCTTGTTGTAGCAAATACAACAAATCACTGCTTACCACCTCAGGAAGTTTTTCAACAATTTGAACTATCAGAAGAATTACAAGGGGAAAAATTTGGTTTACAGTCATTTTCAGAAACATCAGCAATTCCCATTTCAAAGGAGGTCTAAATACAAAGTAATATAGAATCTAAGGCACATTCATGTCAAGTTTTATTTCAAACCATGTTCTCACCTTGACTCTCACAGCTCTAGCAAAATTGAAGTGGCGTTTCATGAAAAAAACAGAATTTATAGCAAACTATGTTATTTCAAAACTGTCCAATGCAGGAATTTTGCAAATCAGCTTGAAAAACAACAGCATGTCAAAGAACTATAATTTCTGGCCAATTGTCCCACAGTAAAAGAAGTTTGAAAATTCCCCTCAGCATTACATGTACACAAACAGGTAGGCAAAATTAGTCCTTAATATCGCTCTTCTTGGGGTTACTACGCTAACAGAATGCAACATAACTGAGTTGCATTAAAAAAAATATTTTTTTCCCCACATAAGCACTTTATAATCACAAAAAGGACATGGAGGATTTGATGTTAGAAATTAACATTTACAGCATGAATGTATAATTTTCTGAGTAGAACCATCAGTCTGTACATGTTTATATTGTGTCTAGTAATAGGTGTGTTCACATGGAAAATATGAGATTAACATACACTGAATTAGCAATATTTATGCCTTTTCTTGCAATCAATCAAAAAACTTCAAAGGTTGGCATTGCAATGATCTTTTTATTTGAATTCTCTGGGGTGCAGATCTACTCATATAAATGGAGAGATCTTCATAAGTAATCACTTTTACTTCAGAGTAGTGTTAAACTAAACTAATTCACCAGCCTCTGCTTGCTCTGGTTATAGACTTGATTTTGCAAATCCCCAGTTAACAGTGGGGAACTGTACTGACATCTTACCAACCAATGTAAATGTGACAGGGAAAAAAAAGAATGTTGTGTTGGTCACCACCAAAGAAACGTCCCTGTAACCTTCCTGTGATGGAAGGAAAATATTTTCAACAGCCATCAAAAAGCAGAAAATAGGAAATAATGTTTTCATAGAATGGTCTGGGTTGAAAGGGACCTTAAAGATTGTCTAGTTTCAACCCCCCTGCCATGTGCAGGGATACCTTCCACTAAACCAGGTTGCTTGGAGTTCTATTCATCCTGGCCTGGAACACTTCCAGGGATGGGGCATCCATAACTTCTCTGGGCAACCTGTTCCAGTGCCTCACCATGCCCACAGTAAAGAATTTCTTCCCAATATCTATCTAAATCTAACCTCTTTCAGATTAAAGCCATTACCCCTTGTCCTTTCACTATATACCCTTGTAAGAAGTCCCTTTCCAGTTTTCTTTTATGCCCTCTTCAGGCATTATTATGCCTGTAAAATATTGGAATCTACACTAAATTCTTCATCACAGAAATTCCATTAGTCAAAACACCATCTTTTTTTCACAAGACAGTATGCCCACTTATTTCCAGATCATAGAGGGTTAAACAGAGGAAACTGTAAAAGGTGCTTTGCGAATTACCTCCCTCAAATAAACACAAGCTGGAACCAATCCTCTAACCGTGACATTTGCAAGTTTCTGGTCAAGAGGAGCATGACATTGTACATATGCCATCTCTCTATTCACTCTGCTGTGCTTTAGGAAGCAGTTCAGTTTGATTTGTAGACTTAGCACTTGTAGCATTTCTTTTCTTGTACGTTTCTTATGAAGCAGTGAATTAATGTTCCTTGCATTTCCTCGTGGAAGACATTCTGTAGGGTTACCAATGGCTTCAGGCACCGAGAACTGCAGAATATCAGAAGTATGCAAAAAGATGCCAGTATGTGTACCAGGTTTGGATTGGGCTATTTGGTCTACTTTTGACAAAGTAGGAAGGTTTTATATGAAGCACCTGTAGCACAAGAGACTTTACATTGCATAGGTAGGTAGGTTTGTGAAAGGCTGAAAGAATTTGCATGAAAAAAACAGCAAACGAATCAACCCTTTTGCTACAGGTTTATGTTAAAAAATTAATTCAGCAAAGGCAGCAACTTTAAAAATTAATTTTTTAATTTCCTAATTAACTTTTTTCCTTCACATGTACTCTTGCACTTTTTTTTTTCAACAAAGAAACAGATGTGCATAGGTAGGCAATAGAAAGTGCACAGATTTTATTTACGTACTTCAGCCAACTACTTTTTTCTCAGCTGCCATCCTATCTGTTTGGCCAGCATCCACTGTAATCTGTTCTCCTTCATTATGTTAATCTGTGGGCGGAAAGATTTCTGTCATCTTTAAATCGCTTGTACAGCAACGGTAAACACCTTGGCCTGTCTGTAATTGGACAGGTGTCTGCATTGGTGTCACCCGGCTTTTAATTCAATTAAAGAACTGGCTGCTCTGCTCTCATTACCCACTCATTTCCTCTGCACTCGCAGTCAGTCACTGAAATTTACACTCAGCACCTGACTATGTTGAAACACAAAGTCAGCAGTCCCACAGCAAAGATCATCACTGATACATGTGAATTAATTTAAAGAACAGCAAAATAAATTTTGCAATAAAAAACAGCCTATGATCCAATGAAGCTGGCTGACAGCTTTAAAAAAACTTTCCCTAACTCTTCAATTATCACACTCTCAGACTGGCATCTCTTGTCTATACCCAATAATTGCTGATCTGATAAGGGTTCATCAGGCTTTCCAAGATGGGATGCTAACAAAGCAAAATTTGGCCACACTGGCATGTATTCTATTAATACTAACAGGAAAGAGGTGGATAAATTGTCACTTCGATCAGGAGATAGGATTAGAGACATTATCGATATTTAAGAAGAGGGTCAGCCTCACGCATTTGGCATATAAGTCCCACACCTTCAGTCTGCCATTACAGGGCAGCTGAATCCACCTGGACTCAAAATTTACATCACAGACTACATTCGAAGCCTTAAAATCCACATGGGGAAGTGGAGATGCTAAATCATTTTAACACACCACTCCTATCTGCCCAAAGAACCTTTGGAAATAAATTAAAGTTCTAACACAGACATTTTGACACAGTGACCCCATGAAACTGAATAATGTCATTTGTTAAATATGAATGTAAAGTTAACAGTCTAAAAGAGTGATCTGGAATCACACCTAGAACATTAAGCCCACTTTATATGCAAAACTAGTATTTAATTCTCTATACTTTTATTTAAATGGTCTTTAATTATTTGCAATATTGAAAGTCAAGGTTTAGAGTTGTGCAAGAGAGAAAACTCTAAGTTCATTCTAGCAGATAAGGGATAACAACATGGATATGGGCAATAGCGAAGGGGTCAACAATGAATTTATGGTAAAATGGGTATGTGGACTAGTCCGAGGTAGTTGCATCTTTATGTCCACTCCATTCATCCTTCTAATGCACACAGTATATAAGAAGATTACATATCCAGTTTTCTTCCCTTCACTTCTCTATAAAGCAGACATTTCTTTTGTTCAGTACCTCTCAAAGGGAGGTCTCATACATTTAGGCAACACAGCTATATCCCACAGCATTCTGGCAGATTTTGAGTGGAAAACTAGTACTTCTCATCAGCAATAACAACAAAAAAAGAATGGTTTACCACTATGATATGAGGGCTAACATTCTGTTCACAAAACTGAAAAACAGATTTAAAGGCAATTACAGTATTATAGCAATTTTCTCATCCAGTTAAAAGAGTTTTATGAAAGCAGGTGCTTTACTGTTGCAATCTGTCATCCTACAGTTTCATGAAGTTGTTTCAAGACTCCACCAGGTCTTCAGAGATGAAGACACACTTGTTTACAGCAAGTTATGAACCTTATACTCTGAAGAATGGATTGGTGATATGAATATAAACTGAGGTCAAATTTATAAAATATATTTACTGATGGGGCCTTCCCATAAAAACAAAACCATTCACCTACATGCACAACTCACCCCAAAAAAGCTATTTAATCTTATAGATGTAACACAGATACTAAAGTTCTTTTCCTCACTTCCATAAAAACTTCACTTAGCAAAGATGGTGGAAGAGGAGTATTTTGCAAGACTAGTTCAACTTTTGGTTTTCTTTAACAAGTAAATTTAGCTAATTTTAAACATAACCAGGTATTACTTTGCATATGAAGCCTGAAAACTCTGCTGCTGAATGCTGAGGTTCTGAACAGAGCTTACCACACAAATTCCATTTGTTTCACAAGCTGAGCATATTTTTTTGTCAAAGGGATTTTCCTTTGCCGGATTTTTTCATTGTTTCCTCCCTAACAAGCTATTTCATGGGGACCTATTTTGAACTACACCTATTACAATTGAAATAACACCTGACCTTTAGGTTTACCTTAATTCTCATCTAAGTTTTAAAAACAAAAATTACCAAATCTCCCCTCCCCAAACCCAGACTATTTAGCTAACTTGAATGCCTGAAGTCATACAGCATCTGTCCAATACAGTCACTTGTGTGTTGAGATGCATCATTGCCACAGTACATTTAATCACAGTCCACTAGTCAGAAAAGGAAGTCCTCAGCTGACTTTGTTTCTGACAGATTGTAGCTAAAACTGTTTAAGTACATGTGTCTTCCACATACGCATTTCTGAACCGAAAGCCTGTGCACATCAATCTGTCACATACATCTGCATTTTTAAAGTTTCTTCTAACTAACTGTAGGATGAACCATAAAATGAAGAACTACACAACACGGGGGCACCTATTCCAACTCTATGGATTATAAGAACAAACAAAAGTTTTACTTTAGTCATTGCATTTAGGTGGCTTGAAAGACCCCTTTTCCCCCAACAGATTTATTTCGTAACAAACCATAGACAAGTTTCACTGGCTTTGAAGGTGCAATTCAGGTTGCAGTGGTTCAAGGAGACCTGTTACATTCTCCATAGCACAGGGAACTCTCTAGCTGCTTCAGTTTGCAGAAAACCTTAACCCAACTGTGCAATTTTTCACCAAGAGTTAACTAACCACAAAGAGTATTCGGTTTGTAATATCTATCACTATGATACCCTCAATCATTCCAAACAACTTCATCATTGCTTATTTTCTGCAGTATGATTACCTTTAAAAGTTTGCAGAGAAAAAGAAATAGTTTACTTTTTTGCAGATTTTTTTTAATATGTCTATAAAAACATAATAATCCTTTAGCCGGAAAAACATTAAGAAATTAACTTCTTTTTATTAATAAAAGTATTGGTATGTATCTAAGAGTTGATGTAATTTTGATAAAATGTTCACATTTATTTAATCAGGAAATTTACATTTTGTATGAATAAATTTATACAACAGCATTGGACTGTAAACAAGATTCATTTAGGTCTAAACTCAATCAAGTTTGAATCTTAATACTGTAGAATATTAATATAATTTGTGGTTTAAAATTCATATATTGAAAAATATGCCACTAGTCTGCTAAAGCCAGCTAAATGAAAGGAGAAGGGAAGCTACATTCTGCCACTCTGACTTAGAGTCATTAGGAGCTCAAGCACCACCTGACAACTCACAGAAGCCTAATGGGCACAGACAGGTTTATCAGTTACCCCATGCTGCAGCAGCTGCCCCAGCCAAACAGGGATCTGAGCAGGGGCTGGGGTACAGTTTCTGGTATGGTCCTTCAGCTCCTCCCCCCTAGGGAGATGTGGCTGCAGATGGATGTGAGAGACAGCAAGAGCCAATCTCCTTATGACACCCACAAGGACAAAACAGGCCGGCAGTGAGCATCACAGCTCTTGTCACTGCATCAATCTCAGTGCATGGCACCCCTTCGTGTCAGAAGGATGTGCGCAGCCTTCCAGATCTCACTCGCTGTGGCACGGCACTGTCAGGCACATACTGTCATTCCTCTGGGAAATATTTACACATCTTCTCCCATCTATCTGTACTTCTGACCAAAGGCTACTTCTACAAAATGATGATAATGAGAAATGATCTACCTGAAAGTAACAGCCATTCTTGCATTTAACATAGTTCAAGTACCTGATGAAGCACTTCTTGAGAATTGTACTTTCAATACAAAGTCCCAGCTTGTATTACTTTAAACATTAGTTGTAAATTAATATAAGCTAAATATACCAAACCTGTTTAGTGTGTTACGGCTCCTCTTATCTACATAAGAAGTTTTAGAACTTTATAAATTTGTCTCAGCTTGGAGCAGAGATTTGGGAGTCCTCCTAGTGCTCTGGCCCTACATACACTTATGTTAGTTGGTTTGCAATCCTTCTCTATAAATTTAAAAAATCTCATTAACTGAGGTATTGGAATGTTTTGAGTGTAAAATATTTGTGCAAACCAAGAGCTTTCAAGCAATTTCAAGTGCATGAGAGTACTGTCCAAGCAATTCACCAACAGTTACACGCAGCAAACTCCTCATTGGTGGTAAACTGCTTACAGGTCCCTCAAAGATGAAATAAGCCTGAGCAAAACAGTATTTTCTAATGTCCACCTCAGGCAGTGACCTGCGAACCCCATCAGAGGCAGCAGTCGGGGTGCAGAGGCCGGTCCCAAAGCCACAGGCTGTGTAGGCAGGGGACTGGCACAATTCTCCCTGAGAGGGCCAATCTCTCAGCTGACAGCATTTTCCAGAGCATGGGCATTTGCCAGGCTGGCAGCGAGCTTCCCCCAGCACCATGGCCCCATGGCCCAGTCCTGGCAGATCTGTCACTGGCAGGTGACCCCACCTCCTCTTCTGAGAGACTCCAGCTAGAGAGCTTTCCAAACCACAGCACAGCTCAGATACTTTGATTAACCATATTAAATCATTAAATTAACTTTTCCTGCAATATTCATCTGCCGAGCACAAAAGACTAAAAGGTGAAACGTAATTATGAACATGTGTCACGGGAAGGAGGGAATGGCAGCTGTGGACCACAATTTTCTCATCACCATGTGTGCAGCCACAACATCAGCCCTCAGCTATTGCAGCAATGACAGAGGTGGGATGAACTGCAAAACTATACAAACTTGGAAGAGAAATATGTAAGAGGAATAAATACCAATTGTGTGTGAATTCTTTTGCAGCATATTTTATTTCATTATTATTTGTAGGTATCATTAGAGCCCATCATTTAGAGGCTCGTCAATCTCCTGAATTCTACACTGAGAGAAATCTGAATTGTAAAATGAGTGTTTCTGCATGTGCTTGACAAAAGAGGTGTCAGAGGATTGTGATCAGTGGCACAAAACCCAGTTAGAGATAAAACAGCTGGGGTGTATCCCACGGGTTGATAGTGTTCAGTATCTTCATCAATGACCTTGATGATGAGGGAAGGGCCACTGAGATGACAAAAGCATGGAGCATGTCTCTTCTGAGAGAGGCTGAGAGAGCTGGGACAGATCATCTCAGTAAAGACAAGGCTCAGGGTGATCTATCAAAATGTATAAATACCTGATGGGAGGGAACAAAGCAGCAGCCAGACTACTCTAGGTGGTGCCCAGTGAGAGGACAAAAGTCAATGGACACAAACTGAAATAGGTGAATCACAGTATCAGAGAATATCCTGAGTTGGAAGGGACCCACAAGGATCATGGGTTACGATGATCTCAGAGGTCTTTTCAACCTAAATGATTGTGTGATCATTGAGTCCAACTCCCGCCTCTGCACAGGACAACCCCAAGGAAAACACCATGTGTCTGAGAGCCCAAACGCTTCTTGAACTCTAGCAGGCTTGGTGTTGTGACCACTTCCCTGGCAAGAAAATGAAATTCCAACAGAACACAGGAAATTGACTTTTACTGTGAGAGTGGACAAACCTAGAAGGGGCTTCTCATAGAGAAGTATCTCCATATGTGGAGATATTTAAAACTCGCCTGGACATGGTTCTGGGAAACCTGCTCCAGTCGATCTTGCTTGAGCTGGGGGAATGGACTGGATAATCCTTCCAACCCAAATGATCCTGTCATATTCTGGATTCCAAAGGAAAGTAGAAGCAAAAGCTGATCACAAACCACACTGAAACAGTGTACTCTTAAGCTTCTTCCTTTTGTTTAAATACTGATTCTAATTTATATTCCAAATTTTGATGCTAGCATATGGAATGCACTGAAATGCACAGAAAAACAACACAGTCTTTAGAAAAAAGTTTCTTTCATTAGGTGACTCTGTATTTCCTTTTTTACTCTGCGAGTGTGACCAGCTGCATCCAAAGTGTATCAATGTTATTACATGCTTCTCTGAAGGCAAGATGGGCAAGCATGGTACATTTGGAATCCCAAAAATTCACACTTTATACTCTCATCCTAGAATACAGATACTGAACACGATGTTGAAATATATCACCTTATCCAATAAACTCCTGGTTCAACAGTCAGAACCTCATTTTAAGGATTTAAATCTGATGAATATTCCTTTCTTGGATGAAAGTGAAAAAACAGTTTGACATTTTGGAAGATTACAAGGGTCAGATTTTGAAGGATTTTAGTTTCTGAGGAGTCAGAAACAGGCATTTGAGACTGTGGGATTATGGTCATTTAAAGACCTATTTTATTTTTAATATTAGCTTAGCTTTTCTTCTTCTTGACAAGGCTACAAGAGGTTCTTCTGAATTTGACACACACAGTACAGCCTTCTGAGAAATGGGTAATGCTCTTAATTTTTTGTTACTGTGCTCCAGTTATTACTCAGGACCCTACTGTAATTGTTCGAAAGAATTTACAGTTTACATATAAACCAAAACAGATGGGCCTAAAAAGCTGCAAGGAAAAAAATAAGACAGAGGGTTGTCAGTGCCCTCAGATACATTTGCAAGCAGAAGATTAAGCAGTGCCTAGGTTTGACAGAGAATGAAAATTGGAAGGAATGTGTGGCAAAAAAATCGTTTCTTCATTAGTGATCCCACTGAGAGCTGTGGGGCCTTTCTGCTGTTGCATTAGCAAGCCTGGCTGTTTGGGATACTGCAGCATTTTCTCACTGAATGCAACGGAAGAATTTCTAAAGAAATGTCCCTGAAATTAGGCAGAAAACAAGCAAGAATTTTTGTTTCCAACCAACTTATAAGAAAAGCAAGCAAAGACAGCATCTTCTGTGGGGTTCTGTGTTTATGTTAACTTTTGATTAACCAAGAAAGATGATTCATCAGGGAAAGATACACCTTCTCCTGGGAGTCTCATATATGCAGGTAACTAGTTCTCAATGCCCACAGACTTGCCCACCAGGGTAGGCTTCACTGAAATCAACAGACTAAAGTAAAATGACTTCAAGATTAGTGACTTAATTTACACTTATCTCAGCTCTGACCTCACCATGAGGACATGAATTATATATTTCATACAATGCCAAAAGCGGAAAATACATAACTAAACTATTGGGCAGGAGTTGCAAATAGCAAGAGGAAGCACTTCTTACACACAAAATTGAACTGAAACAATTACTCCCACAGCAGTTACAGAAACAGAAGGAATAAATGTATTAAAAAATAAAGACAATTCTACCATAGACCATTAAGCATGATGGTCCAGATGCAGCTTTCAGCTGAAGAAGTCCACAACCGAACAGCTGAATTTGTACAAACAGGAAGACTCATTCTATGCTTAGCACATTTCTTACATTTTCTTCCTGAGCATCTATACAATCACAGAATATTCTGAGTTGGAAGGGACCCACATGAATCATGTAGTCCAACTCTTAAGTGAATGGCCTGTACAGGGAATGAACCCACAACATTGGTGTTATTAGCACCATGCTCCAACCAACTGAACTCAGATCATAATCTGACACAGTCAGAGAGATCAGTACTTGAATGCAGCCATTCTTAAGTTCTTTGAGTCATATGAGTGAACAGCGTGCTGTTGTGGCAAACAAAGCCAACAGGATGCTCAGTTCAATCAACAAGGACATCTCCAGCAGAGATAAAGTCATCATTCCACTCTACTCAGTTCTTGTCAGGCCACACCTGCAACACCATGCTCAGTTTTGGTCCCTGATGTGTAAAAAAAGACATGGATAGGCTGGAAAGAGTCCAGAGAAGGGCTAAGAAGATGATCAAAGGATTGGAAAGCCTGTCACAAAAGCTGAGAAAATGGGGTTTGTTCAGCCTGGAGAAAAGAAGTATCAGGGGGCACCTTATCACTATGTTTCAGTATTTAAAGAGTGGCTACAAAGAAATGGAGAGTCCCTTTTTACAAGGAGTCACCTGGAAAAGCAAGGAGTAATGAGTACAAGTTACTCCCGGGGAGACTACAATTTAACACAAGATGAAAAATTTCACAATGAGAACAATCAGCCACTGGAATAATGCTCCCAAGAAGTGGTGTATTCCCCATCTCCGGACATGTTTAAGGTTCAGCTGGACAGGGTGCTGAGCCATCTTGTCTAGACCACGCTTTTGCCAAGAAAGATGGGATCAGGCAGCCCTTGAGCTCCCTTCCAACATGGTATTCTACAATTCCATTATTTTATTTTGCATTATTTGACAGCTCTCTATAACTCCGTGACAGGAGGCTGTAGTGAGGTGGGGGCCAGTCTCTTCTTCTGTGCCTACAGTGAGAGAACAAGAGGAAATGGCCTCAAACTGAGACAGGGAAGATTCAGATTAGATATTAGAAACAAGTTTAACTATTCAGGTGGTCAGGCATTGGAAGGGGATGCCCAGGAAGGTGCTGGAGTCACCACCCCTGGATTTGTTCAAGAGATGTCTGAATCTGGTGCCGGGTTTAGTGGTTACAGTGGTGGTGTTGCGTGGATGGTGGGACTTGCTGATATTAAAGGTCTCTTTCAACCTTGATGATTCTGGGATTCTATTTGCTGTAACAGGATAAAGAACCAGGATCCATTTACTGTCTCCATCTAACGTAAAACTATGTTGTCTTCCTCTACCTCCTGTAAGCTGCAGGCAGATAACCTCTTACCTGTTCAGTCTGGTGCAGACGTTTCCATAACCTTTACACGTAATCATGGTACAATGCTAGCCAAGTTAAACAACATTTTGGTTCTGACCATCAGCTGTGAATAAGCTACCTAATCCATATGTCTCTACTATGGTGTTTAACTTCTACCAATATAATCTGTATTGCCTTATAGCATAGATAAAGAATGTTGAAATCAATGACATCATTAAAGAAATCACAGTAAGGAAAGCCCATGCCAGTTCTGGCAAGTTCACTACTCACAAATAGTCAAGATATCTCAAACCAGAGAAAATAAAATATGTGCAATTTTTCCCTTGAAAATGTATACATAGGTTATGGCAGAGAAACAACACAATGTATACTTACGTAAAAACTATCACCCGGGCTTCAGGAAAGCAGCAATAATATGCTGCCTGAGGGTGAACACACAGTCCAAAACTGTTGTAACTGCCCAAACCAGAGCCAAACCAAAGCACTACCTTAGAGCATTACGTCATTATCACTTTTTTAAGTGTTATGAATTATAGAATTGATGTTAGAGATCATAAAAATGAATCTATTGGTCTTCACTATTGCCCCCTTTAGTCATCACATAACATAATCCAGATTTTTGTCTGTAACGTGCTTCCTTCCCAGGAAACTTTGTAGCAGCCAGACAAGGAAGTTTGCTCTTAGAGAGCAGAAAGCCAGATCCATGCTATCCTGACAGGAAGAAATGCCTCAAAATGTTCTCTATAACATTCTCACCCCATAAACCCAAAGCCATGAATTTCTTCATTCCATAATGACCTACCTCCACATCCCAGTGGTATCAACCACAGCACCTGATTAACACAAACATATGTCAGTTTGCCGCAATGCCACCAGCGGGGGCACCGGGCATCTGCTTGCGGTTCCAGGGGGTGGCTGGGTTGCTTCGGGGGTGCAGGAGGGCTGGCAAAGGTCCAGCAGGGGTTCACCTAACCCACCTGTAGCACTGGGTCAGGCCGGCTAGGCCGAGGAGCCCAAAGGAGAGCCAAATAAAAGACCACACAGAGACAGCAAACGGAGAGGGCAAAAAGAGAGAGAGGGCAGAACCCTCTGCCTTTATTTATATGTTTTTACAAATCACCGTGGATTGGAGGTAGAAATGACCACCTCTCAATTCCATTGGTCAAAGCATCAATCTATCATATTTCTCCACCCAGTATAGCAAATTGATAAACAACACAGACAGTTAGCAAAACATAGATAGTTGTTAAGAAACCATGGCCATGTTTGCAGAAGAATGTGTGAGAAAGTATTACAGAAAGAGAAACACTGAGAAACTGCAAAACTCAGGACAACATCTCACCCTTTTACCATTAAAAAGAAAAAAAAAGAAAAAAAGAAAATGAACAATGTTCAAGACAACACCCACCGATGTTACAGGCGCGCCAAGGAAGGAGAGACAAGCGGAGGGGCTTCCCAGATGGTTTATTCGGGCACCAGGATCATGCCAGGGAAGTGCTGGCACTGTGTGTTACAGTTACACGTATACCAACACAAGGGGGCGGGGGAGGGTACAAGAATCCTATGGGGAAGGAGTGCAGGGTTTGAATTTGGCGGGCTTTGTATAGGATTGCGAAATACAGAGCCCTCCAGGGGGGGAAACCAGATACCGAGGGGGGCAGGGGGGAGACAGCAGAGCCTGGCCATGAGGATAAACCAAAGCCTTGCCCAACGGCACACTGCAACATCAGTTCCTACTGAAATCAGTTAGGTTTATATGATCAAAATTAGGCAGCTATATCAAGTGCTTTCATACATGAGGTCAAACAGTATCATATGGGACCCACATTCAGAGTCAATTTAGGTGAACGGGATGGTACAATAGGGAAGGAGGAAAAAAATCACATATGCTAAGCAAAAACAAGCAAACAAAGCATTTTTCCCCCAGATCATAAATAGTTCGGGAATTGCTTTTTAGTATTTGTGCTGTATCTTAATTTCTATTGTTCTTTGAAATCAGTACATCATGACGAGGATGCTGACACAAATAATTACCCTTCTAAATGTTATCTATGCTGTGTATACACAAAAAGAGACAAGCAGGATTTTGCACAAACAAAAGGAGGGATAAGCATCGTGTGTTATTAGGTATGCCTAAAAAATGGCACTTAACAACATTTACCTGTGAGCATACCAGCATCAGCAAGCTCAGTACTGGTGATGGGTACAGTGGGACCATCCGCTTCATACGCTTTCAAAATGTACTTCTCAATTACACCTATGACCCCAGCTGGTTTGTCCCAGGTGACCTCAATGCTGTAACCATTTATACTGTGAACTCTTGAGGGAGTTGGCACATTTTGTGGAACTGTAGAAGAATAAAATAGAAAATAGAGAAAATGGCAGTTCTAAGGAGACTATTGCCCCTATTCGTCACTTTTAATGGCTGCAGTAAATCAGACTCAACCATTAGCATAAATACAATTTATTAGAGTTGTAACTTTTCAGCATTGATTTAATATGACTGCACATCTTGAGCTATTCAGTTTAAGCTATATTTCAAAACCATCAAAACTCCATCTACATAACATTCCTTCTTGTCTTGTTGCAATTTTCCAAAAACATTTCATGTATCAAACATATTTAAGCATCACTCACAAAGAGAGGAGGTGGATGGTATGTGGCTAACAAGCACAGGCATTATAATAACACAACTGAATGAAGCAAGGTAGTATTGCAACAGAGAAGAGTTTGATATTTATCAATTGGGTATCTAAGCCACAGAATGCCACAACTATGAAACATTTCTAAAAATTTGCATTCTCTTTTACAGAAGTCCTTCAAAAAATTAAAGCTCTCCCATTTATTTTCCTATTTCCACAATGTCATGCACCTTTCTTGGGGCAAAGCAGACATTTTTAAGGCCTTTTTGCAAAATCCTTTGCTTCTGATCACTTCGAATTACAACAAGAAAAGAAAACAAACAAAAAAAACCCCACAAAAAACAAAGAAAAAGAAAAAGGAAAATTTAAATGTTTTAAAGAACTGGAAACCCAAGATCATATATGCATAGAGTTGCTAATAAAAAGAAATCATCCCATTTCCTATAACCTTTAACTATTTCTTGGATATTACTATGCCAAGTAAAGGTATGGTCAGTAACAGCTTCATCACAGATGACTGCACAAGGGATGCAGAGGAAAGACCCAAGGAACACTATGGCAGGATGATGGATGATGAGTTTGCTGTAGATGCATGTGGACTCCCTAGCCCTGCTGAGGATCACTCGCTTTTCTCACCATCAAATAGCCTATTTTTTGGTAATTTTGCTGTTTAGTTTCATTCAATATTAACGCAGCCTTGTTTTTTTATAAGAAGGGTACCAGCATGGCAAGTACAAAAATACCTGGAAGTTGTGATTCTTCTGTAAAGAATGTGATACTCTGAGAAAGCTTGTATTACTACAGCAATATATTGATTTCATTAGTTATGAAGTGTATCACAGGGTGAGGTAAGGTACTGTACAGCAGATGGTCTTCTCATAAGGGATATAACAAAACCAACTCAAAAATAATTAAATAGCGCAATTATTGTCCAACCCCAGGGAACATGGACTGCTCAGTGCTGTGGTCAGCTTGCAAACATAAATTTGTGGCAAACCTTACAGTTGTCAGACAGTTGACATGAAAATATGCATATATTTTGTCCCTTCTGGGTGGCACACAAAATATAGATTGTATAAGAATGTATCTGCAAGTCCGATATTTATGCACGTATCACATAATTTTTTAAGGTGATACATTGGACAACTTACATCAAAAGAATGCTCTGCACCGACAGAATACAATTTGGCTTCAATTCCAACAAGAGGAAAAGTTAGTTAAATTAAATACACAGAACTGTAAATCTTCAAAAACTTACTGGCTTGATAAAGTTTGTGAAAGCACTGACCAGAAGAGTTTTTAAAATTTTCTTCATAAGACATATGAAAAATTTTATCTTTAATGCATCATCTTCTTACTCTGAAACGTTCTCCACAAGCCACATGCGGCTGTTCTAGTAAATATTGCCACATTCTCACACACACAATCTATAGACTACTTGTTAAAAGAAGCCTCATTCAGTAGCACATAGTAGCCCACCCATGTGTGGGTCATTTAAAAAAAAACAACTTTCACAAGACCTTCCTCTCCCTAGCAAATACATGGCCTCTTATTTTCCACAGCTTGTGCCTCCCATCCCAGTATCACCTTTAGAGAAAGGTGATACACCTGATTTTGCAGCATTAAGTTATAGGTAGGAAAATACAGATTTACTTACTCCAGCCTACTCATGTAACGTGAGGTTAGATGTGCATGTATGAACACAGAGAGATAGTTGCTCTTACTCAGTTAATGCAGTTCAATCCTTTAACGTCCTTAATTACATAATCATTTAATAAATATTTGGAAAACACCTTGAGTGTGAGAAGAAAATATTTGTCTGAACACTTTACAGCTGATGACTAATTTGGTATCTGTTTGAAGCACTAAGCAGTTTTGCCCCCTCAGATACACTATGCAATGTGCATTAATCAAAATTGTTGCGGTTAGATTATCTCCACAGAATCACAGAATGGGTCAGGTAGAAGAGACCACAGTGGGTCATCTGGTTCAACCTTCCTGCTCAAGCAGCGTCACCCTAGAGCACAGGGCACAGGGTTGTATCCAGACAGTTCTTGAACACCATCAACCTGACATTAAATAGCTTATGAAAAATGAGTAAACCTTAAAATTGTATTTACCTGATTCTCTTGTTCGAGCGTGGGTCCACACACTAGATACTGATCCTCCTTCATTTAAGGCAACCACCCTATAGAGGTATTCTTCAAAGGACATCGAGAAGGATAGAGGAGGTAAAAGGTTAAAAAAAATATTGAACACAGTAATACATTAGTGAAGAATGAAATGAAAATGATGCATTTTATTTAAGGAACCAATGTGCTACCTGTAAATGGCTGTAGAGCACTCTCATAAACACTCTGCTCTTTTCCTCGGTACACAAGGATGGAGTCATTTCCCCTGCAGTTAACAGCACTGTCAGTTGATAGGCATCCGTCCAGATTGACTCTGACAGCACTGCTGGACACAGATGCCAAGTTAACGACAGCACCTCGTGTAAATTTAACATCCTTCATGCAACCACCGAAACCTAGCAAACAGTAAGGGATTAGTACCACATAAAGAGCTTCAGTCATTAAGAAACACTTCTGTTCCTTTCAATTCTATATTTTCAGCATTAAAGACCGTAATGTGAATATGCTGACTTCCAACATGACATTCTCTCTGCACTTTCAAGACACTAAGCTGATAAATTCCTGCCGTACTGATCTACACTTTCACTGTTAGCAATTCCATCCCATAAGGAAATATCTTTCTGTTTTCTCTTTTGTCATTTCTCAATTTGAAATTACTACCAAAAAAGGGATACTCTGACCTTTAAAATCAGCTTTCTGCTGCATGCTATGACTTTGTTAATACACATACTTCCTCAAACTGAAAAGAATATCTAGATTAAAAATACAATTAACTTCAGGAGATCAGATGGAGGCATAACAGTTTTGTCTAACAGGGACATAACTCATACGCTGTTTATAAACATACTCTAGAAACATAACCTCAAACTATTTGTTTATGATATAAAATTCAAGAACCTTCATTTTATATTAATTTCTATTTCCATATATTTCTGTGTATGTGCGTGTGTGGCATTCCTGTCAAAATTATAAATATGTTAAATCAGTTACTTGCAGCTACAACACAACTACAAAATTCAGGATGCAGTTGTTAAAATTTTTAGATTTACTAAAAAATAATAAATTGACATACAATGGGTCTCAAATCTGAGTAATGATTGGTGCTTAACACAAAACCAAAGTAAACAGTAACCAAACTGAGTATTTCAATTCATTTAAGAAGTAAATTTGTGAATTAAAAATCTGCCTCTCACAGATCAGTGCTGCTTTTTAGCTTTGTGAAAGTTAAAGTATTTATATCTTATTTATATCTTTCATACTTTTATTGCCATGAGATGACAGATCAGAGTGGTATTTGTCCTTAGCCACCCAAACTGAGAATCTAATGTCCATACACAGTTCATGCAAAAAGGGGTACTGAAGGTGGACACCCATTTTGAATCACCCTCTAAAACCCCTTCTCTCTCCACAACACAGGGAATCGAGCCAAACTGCTCCTTAAAATGAATACCTCCTAATTTAAGCTCAACTACTACTCTACAGTGACTGGCTCAGTTTCTTATTCTGTGGCAGAGGAAAGAATTAGTCCATCTGCTCAGGCATCCCAATTGCAAGATAAAATGAAGTTGTTTAATTTGCAGTGAGATGCATACTGTAATCTATTTTAATACATTATTTTTAGTATCTTTTAAGCTACATTTATCACTATTTGAAGATTCCTCACTGACATCAGCCAAGTAAACCTGTCTATTCTCAAGCAATTGCAGAATAAGTAAAGATAGCACAAATTTGTACAAATATTCCTGCCAGGTAGCTTCCTTTTGAACTTCCCAGGAGGGCACATAATGGGTCATGCAAAGGCCCACAAACTCCAGTTGAAATTTCTTAAAATAAAGTTGTAACCTGGATGGAGGTGAGGTGGGAGGAGAATAAAATTTATCATTTATTTGCTGTGAGCAAAACAACATTCCTTTATTAAAAAGTTAACTACCAAGTAGCCATGGATTTTCTAAATGTTTATTAAATGGGAAGATCTCTATATTCTATCATCTTAACACTACATCGTTGTAGTCCTAAATAAAAGTATGTTTTAAGCTATAGTATCTAATCTTGCTCACCTAAACGTACATTTAGGAACACAAGATAATATTTATCTTCAGACACTCTAAATTCACAGCCGCCATCTTATTTTGTGGCATGCTGAGGAGGTTTGGTGGGAAAGTAATGTTTATTGATGTGCCTTGATATGCACTCCAGACATTGGCTTTAGATGCAATTTTGCCCTCGATTCTTTGTTCACACACCTCTTTGCTGCAGGAGTTGTGGATGCATCCACTCACGAGGCTACACCATCTGCTACGAGGCAACACAGACAGGGTATGACTGGCCAGCTCTTTTGGGCCATAAATATTATGCACGCAGAACCTGAAGGAAGATTATATTATATGTGACACCTGCACATATAATATAATCTACAGTTGCAAGAATGCTTGAAACAATATTCTTGAACTATTCTATAGCCATGAAATCACAATGCTCCAATACAGCTCACTTGAAGGTGCACATTCAGTGTGAGTTCAGGCATTCAAAGCCACTTACTGGATTCCCCACTAATCACTTACTGACTGATACATATTTGTCCACAGTAGCTGAAAAATACCCCATGACTGATGAACAGTTTCACAAGTAATGAAAAAACACACCCAAACAAAGCCAGTTTGGTAGACACTTTTCGACTACACTTCCTACAGTAGATCCTTTTTGGAGGCTGTTGGTATCAGGCTGCAATTAATGCTTGTCTCTTTTCCCTACATATTTGACCTGTTCCAGAACAGAAGTGTCACAGTGATGGCTAAATATACGATCGTCTTTCTTCCTTCTGATAATGAGGAAAACATCATGGCGATTGTAGCCAAAATCCAAATTCAGGGGTTTGTACTCGCTTAGTTGTTTAGATGGGAAACAGTATTGCCTGAAGAAGACCAATAAACTTTCAGCTGTTCTTCCATGTGGCAGCATCCAGACTCATTACAGTGATTTAAGCTATGTTTACTGTCTTCCACTGGTCTTGTATTCTAAAGCTGCAAGTAAGGCAAGTTGATCAAGTAAAACAGGTTTATCTGAATAGGCATTCTCTGGTGAAGATCTGAGATCATCTGGATGGACATCTCACTTTACCATTTCCTACACTCCAGGTCCTCTCTTATCAGCCAGATTGCCTCAGGTATCACTGGAAGAATTTTTACAGCATTACAAAAGGATCAGGTTTAGGTAAAGCTAGATGGGTAGGGATAACTGGTAGGATCACAATGGGTGGGAGGAAAAGTTAATGTTACACCTTCATGAATTTAGACTACCAGCAGCAGAATGTCCACCTGGTGCATGACACCAGTTTTTGAAAACATGTTCTTCTTGGTGTCCTCTTACCTTGTTCTAAGCCCAGTTCTCTATAGAAACTCTGAATCTCGGGTGGGATTCCTCCTACGTAGACAGGTGAGTTTACTGCCAGCTGCTGCACACGGGGCTCAAGTGCCTGCTCTCTCAGTTCATTCATAGTTGCTGAAATCACAGAGCCCTCCTTGCTCACAGTGACTTCATTCCACTTCCCATCACAATAAGACAGTCCCAACCAGAGGTCCACTTGGGTAAATACAGCACCAGTTCTTAAAAATACGTTTAATATTCCACTTTTCAGCTCAATCTGTACATTTTAAAGCAGAAAAAAAAAATATTTTGAAAGAGACATCAAACACACAACAATGACAGAAGGCTATTTTAAAAAACATAACCAAGGGAGTTACGAATAAGATCAATGAAAAAGGAATTTTTTATCTTCAGGTTAATACTGTTTACACAAAACATGCTAAATACAGTGTATCATTTCATTCAGAAGATAGGAAAATATATTTTGATTTTTTTGACAACAGACTTTGGCTATAAAGAAAAGACAATGAACAGGACTGTTTTACCTTTTTTGAGAATGAGAAAACAGTATTTTATCTATCGATTCATTTTTTAGAGGAATGTAACAAAATAATAAGGAAATGAAATGTCAGACCTGATTGAAGTCTTTTTAATTGGCTGGTGAACTCAATTTCAAATTTTTCCAGCATACATTGATTCTTACATTCATACATTTCATCTTTATTCTTCTAAATCTTGTAAGAAAATAATTGGTTTTGTATGTGCTTTTTGAGATTGATGTGCCAATTCTCTAATAGAAATACATTTTACTTAAATTTTTCACTGCAGAAGTTTCCAAACGCTTTACTGCAGGACTCTTTATCCTAACTGACTCAAACACAAGTGGGCTGAGACTGTAAATTGGCACGTATAAAGCACTAAGCACTTAGGGGGTGAACTGGTGGTTGAAAAATTTTAATATATTCACAAAAAGATATTACTGCTTCTATGCCAAAACCTTATTAAGTGAAATAAAAACTGCACATTTAATATAAATTCTTATCACTGTTATTGACAAACTGACATATTTAGTTTACTGATGATATTAATATTAAAGCGTTTGTAATTGGATTGTATTTCCTTAACAGGAAATGCAGGAAATACCCCAACTAATGAAAGAACTCTGTGCTTGAAGTACCACAGGCAATGTGGGTCCTATTCCCCAGTGCACACTGACTCCTTGCTCATGAGACACATGGATTTTCTTTCTTTCTTTCTTTGGGACCACAACTTTTCCTGTTTCCATGACTTCAGACCCATTTATAGCTAAGGACTCTACAATACAGCTGAAGGACTGATCACGGTGTCAGTGCTGATGAGAACAGCTGGAAAAAGCAGCCTGTTGGACAAGTCACTGCTTTCCTTCACTGGTGGGAATTAACAAGGAGCACACTGTGCTGGTGTGAAGCAAGCATTCCAGAGGCATTAGCCCAGCAGTATGCCAGCAAACCTGCCAGACCCGGCAGCCAGAGAGAGGGCACAGTGTTTGACCCAGGGTCACCACTCAGCACAACCCTTCTCCAATTTGCTCATCTTGGCATAGTTTTAAAGTAGGCAGTGAATGATGCTCGTGCCTTTTGTGTTGACCTGGACTGACATTTAGAATGCCTGAGTGCAGCTAAAGATACGGAAACGGCTCAGATTCAACTCTTTTGTGTGATGAAAATAAAAAAAAAAAGTCCTGCATAGATCTGAGCATAAGTACTGAGCACAGGTTTAGAAAAACAGATAAATTGTTTGCTTGACACAGAATTCTGGGACAACTTCAAAAAAAAAAATAATCATTATGATTTTTAATCTGTCCTTGTAAAATATATTATTATTTGAAACCAAAAATGCATGAAGATCATATTATTCTGCCAGGTGTCTCAGTAGCCACCTCTCAACAGAACCAGAACTTTACATCACAGCTCTCAAGCAGGTTTCAGTTTAATTCTTAAAAGCATGCTTGCTTTTCAGAAATTTGGGTTACAAAATTTCATTAATGCTTTTCTCTATGCACAGAATTCTCATTTTCATACACCTGAGCATGTATGGTTGGGATCAGGAAAGCCAAAGCTTAGGCTGAATCTGGAAGATAAGAGGGGCAAGAAAGATTCCACAGTCCCATTAGCAGGTTGTGGTATCTCTCCGAGATGGATACAGTGACCAACTCTGATTAAAGATGCTATTAATGACCTGGGCAATAGGATGGGGTATATTCCCAGTGAGTTTGCAGCTGATAGCAAAAGGGGCTGCCATTGGTATCCCAGACATATAAATCAGCTCTGAAGAACAGTACTGAGTCGAGATGGATTACAAACCAAACACTGGCTACCAATGTACCCTCAAAATGATGAGGATGAACTAGCACTGGGCTAAGTTAGAAAAAAGGTGGGCAGCAGTTCCAAGGAGATGATTCTTCTCCTCTATTCATCATGTGTAAGACCACATCTGGACTAATGTATCCAGTTGCGGAGACTCTGGTGTATGAAAGACATTGTGGCACACCAGAGTGAATCCAGCAGAGGGGGACCAAGCTAGTCAGTGGTTGGAGGTCCTTGCGTACAAGTTGAAGCTGAAAGAAGGGGGTTTGTTCAGTCTTAAGGATAAGCAGGAAGAGAACTTAACTGTTACACTGCCTTATGCGAGGATATAGAGAAGACAGGCCCAGACTTTTTTCAGAAGCTCATTGTGAAAGGAAGAGAGGCAAAAGACAAGTTGTAATGAGAAACAGTAAGAGATCAGGGCTTGTTTCCTTTTTTGTTTTTTTTTTTTTTACTTTTTTTCCTTTAATGAGGATGGTCAAAGATTGGAACAGGCTGTAGAATTTGGAAAGCTGGGGACTGTCCATCTATAGAGAGATCCACAATACTCAAACAGAAAATGCCTGGATCAACCTTATCAAACATAAGCTGGTCCTGCTTTTAGCAGAGATTTGGAATAAATTACTCCAAAAGGTCCCTTCAACTTAAATGATTTTGTGATTCTATATTGCACTTCTCTGCAGGAGCCAGTCCCTGCCTCACTCAATCTGCTTATAAACACATGATTTTGAAGATGAAAGGAATATCCAGACATAGCTCTGAGAAACAAAGCAGATAGGAGAGTGGCTGCTATGAGAGGCTGAATGATACTGCTAAGCCTGCCATACAAAACAGTCTCAACCAATGTAGAACTAGAAGAGTGACTATGGCTTTAGCTCCTTTGAATTGCAGTCTTCCTGAGATTCAGAAATATCAGCAGAGACAAGCAATGGCCTTCAAAGAACTTGTCAAGGGCAGGGAGTCTTTGAGCCCTTTGAAAGAAGAAGCAAATGGTACTTATGGTACTTCTGTTGACGTGCAGCCAGTCATTCCAGTTCAAAATCCAGCCCAGTTCGGACCTGCCAGCAAGAGTGCAGAGGCCCAAACACAGACCCTTCATAGTGGCCTCACAGTCAGTCGCTCTAATGGAAAGGAAATGAGAATCTCTTCCTGACACGGAACAGAGAGAAATCACTGATAACCAACAGGAATATCACCCTCACAAGTCTCATGTGAGTACCAGTCACTTCTCTGCTAGATTTCCCAGTTTCAGTTCTCAAAATGCTAATTTCACATTCCTCCTTAGCTCCATCATAGGTAACACTTTTGCATACTCGATATTTTACTTCATGCAGCTATTGAAAAGTGCAACTCTTTGGAAAAATTCCTTGCAGGACTTTTTCTTACTTGCAGCTTTGCAGAACCAAATCATCAGCTACAATGTCTCAGGAGCCAGTTACCAGTATTGCATAGAAATCTGAGAGTGTTTTTGCTGCTGTTGAAGTGGTCAGCATCAAAATCAGTAATGTAAACTTTATCAGAAGTCACAAAATCTTTTCATCACATAAATTCATGAGCAAACACATGCCAGAGTGAGAGCTAGTGATTCATACTGGTAGAGCTGGTCACAGTCTGCTTGTAATTATTATGCCTGGATCCAAAGATAATCAGATTGACCTCGCTAGCTTGAGTTAATTCTCAGGGCATGGAAGTCATGGAAGATGTGACCTTTATGCGCAGCACCTTTCTAGGACATCATTTTATTCTTGGGCAGGAGATGAGAAAGAGCCTTTGCTGTTTGGTAGCAGCCCCGCTGTGTGTGTAGCTACAATCGTTCTCAAACTACAAAGCTAATAAGGGAGCTGTGACCTATGCAGAGGGAAGGGTCAGGGAGTACCTGGCACTCAGGATACATGGGGTAATCTCTTTTGCTGTGCAAGTGTCTCCTGACCAAAGCTCCTAACAAAGACATCGTAGCTCATGCGCAACAAGCTACACTCCTCATTTTCACTTCCTATTAACCTCTTCTCATGAGCTCAAGTGTACGGAAAAGCCTTCTGTCATCATTAGGTATGTGCAAAACACAAAGCTGTGAGGCTTGGAAAAGCAGGCACATACTCATCCTCTCTAAAATTCCTCGTCTTGAGGCTATGGAGATGTTGAGGTCGCAATTAAAATGAGATAAAAGAAATTTACCTGACTTAGGACAAATGCTAAGAAAATGATCCAATTTTCAGAGCTAAAAAATAACATAAATATAAAACTGCCAAAAATCTGGAAGTTTGAGAAGTAAAGGAAAATATTTTGTCTAACTGCTTTGTGCTTTTGACTCCACTTACAGTTTACTAAGTCCCCCTTCTTCCTTTATAGTCAGAATCTATTTTCTCATATTTCTGGCAGGCTCACACAGAGCAAGAGAGAGGGAACAAGGATCATCTACTACCAGAACCTCCAGAAGAATCTTGTGAATACTCTTCACGTAAATAGTGCCCCTGTGCTGTGAATTACACACATACAAATCTTTTTT
>VYZT01030747.1:6423-19446 GCA_013400735.1 Pomatostomus ruficeps | reverse complement strand
ATTTCCCAGCTCCATAACTTGCTAACTGGAGAACTGGGAATGCTCCTGTTAATGACAACATTTGCCTCACTATAGCTTTGATATCACAAACATATTTTTAACTCGATGTATTCTATATGCTGACTGTGAATTTTCCCCCACCCTATTGAATTTAGTGCAAAGTACTGAGTTTTTAAGTTGTTTGGTTTGGTTTTGGGGTTTTTGTCCCTTAAAAGTAGGGCTCATTTCCTTCTTTTGCTCGTTTTGCTTAGTCTGTGTGATAGTCTGTTCTGGGCAAATGGAGAGCAAATGACACAGACCTGTCATGTGTACACATGCTTGATATCATTAATACTAAAAAGAACTGGCAGAAGGGATAGGAGAATCTGGCTGGACAGGTGAGTGGTTGGGAGAAAAGAGCTGTCAACAGCCATGCGCTTTACATGAGTAAAATTAGTATCCCATTCGGAGTTCAGCCAAGCACAACTGTCAAGCTTTTTGTAAGACTTTGTTGTCACTCTCTAATTTTCCATGTGGCATTTTACAGCCTTCCCAATTTGGTTGTCAAATGGGTGTGTTATGAACTGTGATTTTGTATTAAATTATTAATTTAGTATGCCCCTATGCCTAGTGAGGTAGCAGCAGACATTTTCTGCCATACCCATAGAATGTTTTTTGGAAGATGAGTTGGATATCCATGCAATTTTTTTTTTTTTTTTGAGCTGAGTAGGGATGCTTATTCTCAGTAGGTAAAATTTAAGACTGGAACAGTAAGGTCTCTGATAAGACTTTTGCAGTCTCTTCTCTGTAGTATAACTCTAAAGAAAACCAGCTGTGATGACTTCCCTGTGTAGTCATAGAATAAAGAAATACTACAGATACGTGACTTCAAGATGTAATCTTGTTTTCCCAAATGCTTCCAACATTCCTTTCAAGTTCAGTAGGTGCTTATTCGAACATTGAACTTTTTTGGATCAGTTCTTTCATTGCATGCCACAAAAAGATCCAGTCAAAGGTCATTTTTTATTCTGTTTGATACTGGATCTTCAAGAAGGAAAATAAACAGACTGCCAGACAAAAGAGAAAAATTATCCTGTGGTGAGATGACTAAATTCCAGATAGTTCTTGGAAAATCTCCAACCTGATTTAGGTCAAAAGAGCTTCTCGGAAGCTCTTTTAAACAGTCCTCCTTCTCTGCTGTCCACTGCTCTTGTCTTTGTGAAAATTAATTATAGTTTTATTCACTTGCTTGTGATGCTTAACAGGCAGAGAATCCCCCTGAGTGCATTTGTAGAAACTGCACATTGAAAATCAAATAAAATGTTGCCATT
The DNA here is from genome assembly GCA_013400735.1 of Pomatostomus ruficeps. Lineage (NCBI taxonomy): Eukaryota > Metazoa > Chordata > Aves > Passeriformes > Timaliidae > Pomatostomus > Pomatostomus ruficeps. Next base: position 18,136 of record VYZT01030747.1, on the reverse strand, counting down.
TCTTTCCATGGGAACAGAATTTCACCCCAATGTATTTTTAGTTTTCATAAGACCTGTGGAAAATACTAGCTGTGCTGGATGGGGAGGTGTCTCAGAAGGGTTATGTACCTTCTTTCTGACAGTGTTGCCCTGTCCATACTAGACAATTTGCTTTTGTATCTACTGTCCTTTGAGCTGGAGTTGAATTTTCTCATTTTTGTTATCTGATCACTTTTTGGAAGCTTCACTTTATTTAATGTGCCATTTATCAAGGTTGTGACTGTTTTAGAATTCTGATCCTCAGTATTAAACAGAATTATCTGCAGCTAATTACGTAGTAAGGCTTTAACTCCACTGAGACATTTTCTAATGTCAAGATAAATTTTTGACAGCGTGGTTTTATGGTTTAATGATGTTTCCATAACCTTGAGATAAAATCAGTCCTTGCTTTTTATTCTTCAGCTTTTATTTACATGTGTGAGGAGGTGGCCTAGAGTCCTTTGAGACATTTAATGGATGCAGGATAAAGAATTAAATTTTTTGTATACATTTATGGTTCTTTTTATACTAGCGGACAGAACCATGTGAACCACTTTAAGACACTGAATAAACTCTGTACCTGCCATGTTGACTGTAAAACTGTGAGTGACTCTCCTGACAGGAATCAGGCCCAAGATGATTTCTTTGGAACAAAATGTAGACTTGGTGTTTTACATAGAATAATGACAGCTCATACTGTGTCAGAATTAACTTTTTGAGCATTTTGAAATAGTTTGAAAATTTCTTTTCCAATTAATAAGAAATAAAAGAGATTCTGATGTTTGATAGAATGATAGCCATTTTAAAGAGCTCCTCATTTCAGGTCCTCACATTTATAAGAATAGTAAGATATATGCCATCTCTTTCATTAACTAGCAGTAGGATAAAATCCAGTGACAGTTAATGAACTGTTACAAGCAGACTTCTAGAGCAGTTTAGTAATCTTAAAACAGAATTTTATTGGAAAGAAGTTTTCTAAAGGATGTTTTGATGAAACTGTTGATAAATTTTTTGGGAAAGGATGCTGGATTGAAGATTTTAGGGAACCCTGTAGAGCAGAGATGAAACTTAACTCCTGAAATAGCAGTCTTTTAAATTTTTCTGTTGTGCAAAATTTTGTTTTCTGGACAGTATTTTACCCACATGTAGGGTGATAGGGACTAGACAAAGGATTTTTAGCTTTCTGATTTTTTCAATCTTTCCTGCAGTTCCCATATTGACACCTTTTTGCTATGAACAGGTTCTACTTTGAAAGTAGGCATGCTGCTTTCTTTCAGTTCGCTGGAGAGGTCACACACCTCTATATGTGGGAGGTGAGTAGTCCTCTTTATGCAGGTGGTGGATGTGCTGCTCACCACCCTCTTCTCAGGTGCTGTTTTACTCGTTCCTTTTCAGGTCAGTTTAGAATTGACACAGATAAAAGAGTAAACACAGATCTGAATGCCTGTAGAGCTGTAAGTCTAGGATAGTACAAAAAGAAGTATCTGTGTGTATCAGAAACATGTGTGCAACTTTTATATGTCAGAGTCATTTCTTTTCATCTCACTTTCTTGAGGTTTGTGAAATTGGAATTAGAGTGAAGAAGAGATACACGTTTGATGCTCTAGGCCAGTCTCTGTGCCCACAAAAACTTTTAACCAAAGGACCAATTGTCTGTTTAGGCTATTGGTATAGTTGGCTTTGTTTTTAACTTGAGAAGAAGTAAGAAGGCTCTAAAAAGTGCAGAGGTACATCCCTCAAGAGGCAAAGTGTCCTAGTCTCTTTAAAATCCTTTGTTTATATCTCGATCAAAATTTAGACATATTTTACTTGTTCTTCTAACTGTTCTGTGCTTACTTTTTATTCTACTCAATGCTTTGAAAGAATTTCTTTTCAACATAGAAGGTATTAGTACCAATTAAAAAGAAATTTTGCTGTTAAAAGGGTTTTGGTATGTATCTGCATAGGCAGAAGAGAACTAGGAGCTGAGCAGTGTCATTTGGCCTTTGTAAAGTCTGAATACTAAATTATGGTAATTTATTTGTGTGCTGTTTTATGTCCAAGTTGAAGGAGATGCTTAATGATATGACTGATAAAGTACATTTGATCTTCCCGTTGCTCCTTCAGATCTTATTAGGCATCTGACAGCATGTGTTCTCTGAGAAGACCTTGGAATACAAGATACAGCTGCCGGGTCAAGATATTCTTCAGTAATGCTTTCAGTAGGCTGCTCTTACTTAGGATTCACTGGTTAACTTAGTAATTAATGCAATCAGGGAAATTAAAATTGATTTGTGTCAAGAAAGTAAAAATATTAGGATAAAGTTATGAGCAGGTTGAAAGTTGTTAAAGACATATAGGTGAAGGTTGCTTTCCAATGCTAGGCTTGCTAATCTAATTAACTCTGGATGCACTTGTTCCATTTCCCTGTGATAGGGAGGTGATGAAGTTTTTTTTCCTGGAGACAGGAAAAAAAGGCAAGTACATGTTTAATCCATCATTGTTTTTTGTGTAATTCAGAGCTAATGTACATTGCTACCCTGTCTTGTGGTAAATTGAAGACCAGTACTGACAAATTTATTTTTAGTCATGGCCCAGGAAACTGTTTTGCAAAAATCTGTTATTTTTGATAGTTCTTTTTTATTATAAATGCCAAAGTCTTGTAATTTCCAGCAATTATTGTACCTGAAACAACATGGGTTAAGCTTAGGTGCTCAATATAGATTTGTGTTTATTAATCTTCTTGACTCTTCTTTTTATTTAGAGTTGTAGAGTAGTTCCTGCTCATCAGACTGTATCAGAACTTTTTTCTCTGACTATTGCCATCTTTAAGTCTACTGTATGAGATTTGTGATTATCTTTTTACCTATAGTGCTATTGTTTTAGTATTTCTGTTGATAAAGTTTTGTTTGGTGGGAATATGGACTTGGTGTGTCCTCTCTCCTGTACTCTGTGTGTGGTTTTAAGCTATTGAAAGCTTCACACTTACAGATGTGAAGAACTGACTTGCAATCATTAGAAATATTGTGTTCAGTTACTGCCAAAATAATTTCAGGAGAATTTTTCTGTATTCTCTTTCCAGTGTATTCCACAGGAAGATAACAAGTCATTCTGATAGACCTTCATAGTTGTACTGAGAAACCATGAATGATCACTTGCCTAACATGTATTGTTGATTCTGAGATGCTGTCTTGTCTAGCAAGAGGCGAATAAACTAAGATCAGCCTCTGCAGTACAAAAACCCAAAGGAAATGAGAAAAGCTAAATGTATTAGGAGAAAACTAAGCACTATTTTGTGCAGCATAGAAAACAACCAGAATATATTTGAATATTGTATTTTATTGTTTGCATACTTGAACTTTAGCATTTTAAGCTCCTTTTTTGATGGTGGTCCAGTAACTGAGACATTAGAAAGTTTCAGGTGCTTACACATGCTTCCTGACAAAACAGCTCCCTTGGATTTGTTAGACAGCCTTGCAGAAGCTTGGATGAAGCAGTGTCACCTAATGGGCAGAGCTGTTTGACCCCTGAACTTGAGAACAGTACTAGAAAAAGTGCATGATGCAGACTAATCTGTGTCATAACTTCTTTCTGGGCCTTAGCTCTTTTGAGGAAGAGTGATTTTTTGTAAGTAAAGGAGATGTAAAAAAGTAAGGAGCTGGTGTTTTAGCAAAGAAAGATGAGGAAAGTCTTGGGACTTTTCAACGATTCATTACCTTGGTCTGGGATCACTGGGTTTTCAGCCTGTAATCCATTGTTTCCCATTCTATTCTGCTGCTCTTGAAAGCATAGGAGTATGTAGAAAATCTGAAGTTGACCTTATTTTTAATTTACCTCTGCCTGCTATTTCAGCATATCTCTTAAATGGCAATAATGCTTTTCACTTGTGTGGTACTTCCAATAAGCCTCAAGAAGAACCTGATCAAGATTTAGCAACAATTCTTTATAGTTTTCTTGTGTACGTGACAAGTATTTATAGCAAAATTAAGGCTAATAGAAAGTATTCCTATAGCTGCCTTTTCATAAGAGTTCTGTGGAGCAGTCAGAATAAAACCATGTCTGTCCTACCACACAGTGTAGCAGTCACAGTCTGCTGCTTTTTTCCACAATGGAACAATCAGCAAGTATAAAGAGGATTGGAGCATGAACAGTTGTGAATAAAAGCCTATATTTCAACCTGTGTCTTTTAATTTTTGCAGAAATAGTTCTATAGTGCTGCTAGGATTTGCATTGCATTTCTCCTGATGTTTGGTTAGCTCAATGCCGTTTCTTGAAGTCAAGATTGCTGAGGAAGTGGCAACCACACTGAATCAGCTTTGGAAGCAATGGTGTAAATATAAGTTAGAGAAAAATTAGTAAACATTTTAATAAAATGGGAAGAAATATTGGAGCAGTAGTCTAGAATAAGGATGATAAACAGTCTAATAAGACTCCCTCTTTACTTTGCCAAATGAAAGTTGAGTCACCACAGGAAGTTATTTTTGTCTAAGGTGATCTTTCAGGTTTAGTGATTTCTGTTATTTCCCCATTGAATTATAATTTGGGGAGATAATTTTCCATAGCAATTACCTTAATTTTCAGTCACAGTACTTACCTTGAAGGGCAAAAGAATATTATACAAGACCATGAAACTAGGCTTCAACCATTCTATCTGATTTTAAATTAGAGTACATGGTCACAATTAAAATGTAAGCTTTTGCTAACAAAGCTTGTTGCAGTGAAAGACTGCAAGACTTCAAGACTTCAAACTGAACTTATGGTGTAATTGGGGTCCCCTCATTTAGTTGTATGTACCATCTGTTTTACAAACTGACTGTAATATAACAAGCACCAGGTGTAGAAAATGAGGTAGAAGAGTTTTAAAGCAAGGATATATTACAAGGAGTGGTTGAGTGGAATTTGTAATAATTTGATTTTGTGTGGTAGGAAAGAAAGCTTTGTTCTTGAAGGGTGGAGGGAAGCAAAGAGACTAATTTTTAAGGAAGTTAATTGAGCAAAGATTAAAAAGCATAAGCTGATAGAAAAGTTACTGACTTGAGTGGGCCAGCATCGGAGTGTGTATGCGTGTGAGAGGAAAGTGATATACTCCTTGTTCACTTGACCCTTTTTCTGTCATGCTAAGTTGAAAGTAGTAAGATGGCAGGAAACAGTTTAGACAAGTAAATGACAGGGTAGTGTAGGCTATTTTGCAACAAGTTGGTTTTTTGGGAGGTTTTTTTGGTTGTTTTTTGTTTGTTTAAAAAACCAGTGGTCTCTGATGTGATATATATCAGTCTGTTTTCTGACACCCTTATAGAAGTGAACTGGAAGCAGTAATGATAAGAAGTTTAATGGTTGTAGCAATTGGAGTACATGCAAAAAAAATGTGTGGATTGAGGCACCTTTTATGTTTAGGAAAAGCTAGCATGAAACAAGGTCATGGGGATGATTAGTAAAGATCTGAGTAGTAAATGGAAACCATTTACATGCTCTATCAACAATTTTAAAAGCTTCTAATTGAGGAGGATAAGCCTGATAACTGCTTGTAATGCTGTTGGCAGCAAAGTGTTCTATCCTTGTCTTTAGGATGACCTGCAGTGGGGATGCTTAAAGCATTTTTGTTCGTTTGTTTTGGCTGTGGCAGAGCTAGAATTTTGTGTGAAAGGATTATTAATCAGCTCTGGACTTGTTCAACATGTTTAATAGATGAAAAGGCAAAAAACTCTTTTCCTTCCAGAATGACATTGCAGTAGATTGATAGTCAGTTGAAAAATACCACGCTCTTGGAATATAGGATGCTCCTTGAATATAGGATGGGGAACCATGTATTTGTGGTGCTATTGCTGACTTGCTATATTCTGAGCTGCTTCAGAGTCTCTCTGAGAATGAGGATAACATCTGTCTAAGGTATGCTATAGAGCTAAATAGCTGCTACAGTTTAAGTATCAATTGAGGGTGGAGCAAGTTCTATCTCATGTTGGCATTTCAGTGGGTGTCAATTACATGATACCTACCTACATGAAATACAGTCCTCACAAGTGTTCTCTCCCTATTCCTCAAAATACATGTTTTTGCTTTGTGTTCTATTTCATTAAAACTACTCGTAAGTTTGTTGTAGAAATAAGATGGAGAAGGAAACAATTAGACCATGATGCTGGTTCAATATCATAGTCTAACTGATCCTGTATTTTAGTATGGGTGAGCAGCTGTCACAACATGGTTGTGGCACTGATTTGCTGTAGGCTGGCATGAGATCACTTAGCTTGTGCCATAGCAACATGAAGCTGCCAAAGGCTGTCTTAAATAGCTTCATGGCAGTGCTTATGGATATTCTGCAATAGCGGCTGGCAGCAGATCCTGCAAGCAAGGTGCAAGAGCTCTGCCATTGACAGCCAGGATGATTTGTCACAGCTTTCTTGCTTGCCTCTCCCTACATGCCTACACTGGAAGTTCCCATGCTATCCCCAGGAAAGTTAGATGTTGATTGACTGGCAGAGTCAGATCCGGCAGTATTTATTTTAGGAAATAATCTAATTTGCCTTAGTGATTTAGCATTGTTTTTTTTTTTTTTTTCCCCTTTTCCTCCTGATTATGTAAATATTGACTAGATTTTTTTTGTGCCTATAATCACCAGTAAATCATATTTCTTCATACAGATCCTTTGAAACTTTCTGTGCTGGTTATGGGCTTTTTGAAATTTTAAATGTGTTCATTCAAATGTGTCCCTAATGTCATAGATACTGCAGATAATGGATGTGAACTTATCTCCCTTCTGAATTTAAATAATTGTGGGCTGTTATTAAAGTTTTTATAATCAGTTTTGGAAATCTGGCAGTATTTTTCTAGTTTAAAATAGAAATCTGCAGTATTAAAGCTTTCTTCCTTCTCCCATTCCAGAAGAATATTCTTCAGTCTGTCAACAAACTTTGTGCTTTGCCTGTACTCACAAATATAAAATTCATCTTCTTCCATTACCATCAAGGCCAAGGTTTCATTCAGCTTCCAGAGGAAAGTGGATTGGACACCTGCTCTTTGATGGGTATTTTTATGCATCACAAAGTCATTGAAGTTAGAGTTCTCATCATGTAAAAAGATAGAATGTGCTGATGTGATGCTGCTAGTCAAGATAGAAATGGTGAAGTGCCAACCTACTGCTTTGTCAAGATTCATTCAGTGTTGTGGGTGAAAATTACTTTGCCTGTTTGGGCCTCTCCTCTGGGAAGATAGTAAAGAAGGGTGCACGCATTGTTGTCTGTGACATCAATGTTTTCTGCTATGCAGAAATTATGTGGACTAAGTAATGCTGGCATGTTTCTCACTTTGTAGTAATTTCAGCTTTTAAGCTCATTCTCAAATTAAAAAAATCTGTATTTAAAACAGCATCTTGCACAGTGTGCATTTGTGCTGTCTATTCTTCTGAAAGAGTCATGTTTTGCTTTTATACTTTACAGAGTATAGGTGGCTGATAGTGAGAAGCTGTTGTAACAGCATAGAATTGCTTGTTTCGCTTTTAAACTTAAAGGGTTGGTTTTTTTGTGGGTTTTTTTTTGTGTTTTGGTTTTTTGTTTGTTTTTGTTGTTTTTTGTTTGTTTGTTTTTAATTTTTATTTTTATATGTTTGGAGTTTTTTTAACCTGAGACAATGTACATCATCCTGGTGATAATTTAAATGGCATAAATCTGAATCAAGCATCTCTCTAAATGAGAGATTTCATTTGCCTAGGTGTTATAATTAATCTTGTATGTATTGAGTACATTTTTTGCATATGAAAAAATGAAGTACAGTCTATAGTTTTATAAAAAATACATAGTAGCTGAAGAAGCAGCATGTGAGAATGTAATTATAGTGTTGGAATTTTCCTGGTGGATTTGGACCTATGACAGATATGAGTCCAACATGATTTGCTGCCTTAATTATACAAGATCATTATGTTTCTCATTTCATAGCAATTTTTTTTTCGTTAAACCACCCTTTTAGACATATCAGACAGTCAGATTGTAATTTTTAATATAAGTTCTAGCTCATTTGATTGGAAAGCCACAGTTCTGAAAAGCTCCAGTGGTAAAGCTTAGTGCTGTACTTGACCAGTTTGACCCCATTCTGTCAGTGTACTCAGGACCAAAATTTGTATGATTGCCTGGATGATGTACCTAGGCTGACTCCAGAGCTGAGAGATGGCAGGAATGACCAAGAGGAGAATTCACTTGTTGTCTTAACATCCTTGTACCTGTTAGTTAAATAAGGAATAAGTGCATTTAGCCATCTCCTATAAAAAGAATATACTTGAGATGATTCAACAGCGGCTGCTGAGAGTCACAGCAAGATTTGTACCATCATCTTCAGCATGAGTGAACCACAAGGTATAAAAAATGGAAGAAATTTAGGTTAATTGTGTTAACTGTGGTTTTGAAAAATATATTTTCCTGGTTAACTTTAGATAGTTATCAAAAAAGCTTTTTGACTTAATGAAGATGTTAATGGACATGCTTCCTATATGTTATTGAACTGTCTTTGTAATATCTTGTCATGGCAGAAATTAGAGAATATAAGAACATGTAAACAAAAAGTACTCAGTAACAGCAAGATGTTGTACAACATTAATGGTTCTTATTTGCAAGCTTGCATCTTCTTGGAAGGAGCTGAATTTAGGTAGAGTTCTGGCTCTGGATGTTGCAGGTCATATCAGTAATAATAATATTAATCATAATATAAATAATATAATAGTATAATAATATAAGAAATCATAGTGCATGCTCTTGGGTCAGGGCTAAAAGCTAATCTTTATCTGGCTACAAGACCAGAGCGATAACAAATCTCCATAACCACACAAATTGTGTAAAGACAGAAAGACTCTGCCCGATAAATAGAGATGTGTCTGGTAGCTTTGTATTCTGGAAGCAACTGTGATCAGATCTGCTGGGAAAGCAAACTGAAAGAGCTGGAGTATCCACAGCAGCAAGAGGTTTTTGACCATGAAGTAGCCTAATGTTTGGGAGAAGCGTAAGCATATACACCTCTGCTTTCCAAGCATGGTGCTGCCAGCTATATTTCTTTGAAGTTTTTATCTTCAAATCAAGGGATTGCACTACAGACAACAGAATAAATAAAATTTATACTGGCAAATCTGTCCATGATATAAGCAACCCAACCAGCCCAGTTTAGTAGGTCCAAAATTGTATGATTTCTAGTAGCTCTTTTTACTACTATCTAAATGTTGTAGATTCACAAGAAATTAAGTTTGCAAATTTAATTTTCTGATCATTCAGTTTCTAGATGAGATGGATGAGAGAAAAGTGAAGGCTCATAAGAAAGGCACTGAAAGAGAAAAACAAGCCTGCTTATAAGGGAACATGGTGTTTTCCACTTAAGTCTGAGACAACATTTGAGTACCATTGTTTGTTGCCAGAGCATCTCTTTGTCTTCTTTTGTGATGCACATACAGATATTTGTATAAATTTAAGTGAATGTGCCTAAGTGTGAGCAATGGAGGTAATGAGAGGCTGGTGAGTTCCTACTCATTGGTGTAGTTTGTCATATTCTATATTAATTATTTTGCTAGCATTAACCTGTAAACACAAGGGGAAGTAGGAAGTTGTGAATATATGTCACTATATGCTTTTAATAATGCTGACTTGCTGATACCCCCTTGATTGGAGTTCTGTTGTCAGTGTGCAGTTTGAGGAGATTTCTCTGGACTCCATTTTTGCATTGCTGTGGTGGAGGGGAGAAATGGTGCATAGCCAGAAATAAGATGGAGCTTGTTGCCTCCAACTTGTTGGATCAAACAAACATATAAAACAGTAATTTGTATTTGTCTGCTGCCTTCTCCTGAACTGTTTTACTCCAGAGTTCTCACAGTCAGCTTTCCAAGATGTGAAGGTAGGAGTGTCTTACATGCTATCATTCTGTGGCAATTGATATTTAGTTGAGCTAAGATTAAGTAGGGAATGCTTGACTGTCTGATGATAATTCTGCAATTAGTATTCTTTGTTATTAGAAATCTCCTTGGGTCTCATGAAATGGTTTATTTTCATGTAGCAATATGAATTAAGGTGTGTATCTGCAGCTTGGCAAGTTTTCTCTTCATGTCTCATCTTTTCAGTGGATAGCTGTTGTACATCTTTGGCCATTTCAATGGAGAGGTGTTAGTTGTCTTACTTGTTTATGGCAGAAAAAGAAACAACTCTTTTAGACCAACAAAATTTCCTTACTTGTTACAGTGCTACTAATAAAAGTACTCAGCCAATGAGAAGCTCTGAGTTTATGAACACTCTTCAGACTCAAAATTGCCCAGAGAATTTGGAGGACCTTCAAGAGGGAGGGTAGGTGGTTATTCTAGCTCATGAAAGTAAATGATGCTGATTAAATATAGGTAATGATCAGTTGTGGAATTTAGAATAGTGAGGTACAGTGGACTTTGATTTATTGTGTCAAGTAAAGCTGAGTTCTCAGAAAAAAAGATACAGTAAAAGATCTGGCCATAGGATCTTACAATGTTCACTTGATCTTTTTGGAAGCTAGCTAGCTTTGTTTAAATAGTCAATTTTGCTCTTCTCTCAGTAACACTGATTTATAACTGGGTCCAAATTGAAAGAAAACCAACAGATTTTTATATCCAGAATGCCTGAAAGATAGTTTTACACAGTGATAGTGATCTACCATTCTGAGCCAGATTGCAGATCTGTACTGGGATCATGTGCCCAAGCATATATGTGCTGTTTGACTTGGGTATCCATTCTGACCCTGTGACCTTGTGTTCAACTTTGTGTGTTGAGATTCTGCTAAACTGAGAGCCCCATCATTGATTTAATGGGATTTGGGAGAAGATATGAATGTATTCATTACTTCTTAAGAGCAAACAAGGAGCAAAACTTGAGTTTTTCCCACACTGATTTGTTGCCAGAAGCTGCTTGCATCCACTCACATCATTCTGTCTTGGTAAGTCAATCTGCCTCCATATATCTGCCTTAGCTCTTCTGTGTTCTGGGAGATGTTCTATTTGAATTACGTTCAGCACAATGTATGTTCAATGTGAAATACACACCATGGAATGGTTGTTAACACTAGCAACATTGCACATGCTGTTTTGCTATAGGTTAGGAAGAATTAATTAGCACTGCTATAATTAAAGTGTTACTAATTACTGTTACACTGTAGTCATATGCTGTAAAAAGTTTTCAATAATCTGTTCAATAAGCTGTTTCACATATGTAACAGACATATGTTGTTATGCAAAAGAAAGGTAAATGAAATCAGGATTGCCTAGGGTTTTACTTGATGTAGATGCATTTTCTACGGAAAATGAAACTGAAGTCTGTTGTAGTTTTAGTAGTGGGGAGGGGGCCATAAAGATGGCTCCTGTGAAAAGCTTCTGGAATGCTTCACCATTTCCAGCAGAGCCAATCTCTGATGGCTCTGAAGATGATGGACATGCCACTGGCCATGTCTGGGCCAATTAGAAAGGTTGGTTATGTCTCTGTGATGACATATTTAAGGAAAAAAAATCAAAACAAAGTGTGTATGCAGCTGCCTTTAGTTAGAGAAGGAGGAGGATGTGAGAACATGTGAGGGAAAACAACATGGAGACACCAAGGTCAGTGGAGAAGGAGGGGGAGGAGGTGCTCCAGGCTTGGGAGCTGCGATTCCTCTGCAGGCCGTGGTGAGCCCATGGTGAGGTGGGGTGTCCCCCCTGCAGTCCATGGGGTCCATGAGGGATGCAGAGAGATCCACCTGCAGT
>VYZT01030741.1:44783-106684 GCA_013400735.1 Pomatostomus ruficeps | reverse complement strand
ACACCGGGGGGACACCGGGGGGAGCTGAGACCCGCCCGCCGCCACCACCGCGGGGACACCGGGGGGAGCTGGGACCCCCCCGCTGCCACCACCGCGGGGACACCGCGGGGACACGCGGGACAGCTGGGACCCCCCCGCTGCCACCACCGCGGGGACATCGCGGGGACACGCGGGACAGCTGGGACCCCCTCCGCCGCCACCACCGCGGGGACACCGCGGGGACACCGAGGGGACACCGAGGGGACACCGGGGACAGCTGCGACGCGCCCGCTGCCACCACCGGGGACACTGCGGGGACACCGGGGGGACGGGGACAGCTGGGACCCGCCCGGGGATACCCACCGGGAGCACCGGCCTCGTGTCCCGCCCCACGCGGTGACAGCGACACGGTGCCCCTGGGGAGCGGCACCCCCGCGGGTGGGACTCATCGCAAATAGAGAATAAATAAATAAATAGAATAAATAAACTCGTATAAAATAGCGATTCCCGCGGGCACAGCGTGGCCGGGAGAAGCGGCGCCGGGGCGCTCTGCCCATCCTCGCTCCATCTCCGGGGAGACCCGCGAGTCTCCCCCTCCCTTGGGATGGAGCGCTGGGAACCTGCTGGAGAGCTTCGCTAATGAGCGAAAATTAATCTGGGCCATTAATCCCCCAGCAGTTGATCAGTTAAGGGAAAAACACCTAAAACCAAACCAATGAAATTATTTCAGACAACAAATCCTGGGCAACCTGCGTGTTCATACTTTTTCTCTTGGAATGTTTGGGTGGCTCTTTCCATACCTGAAAGCTTCTGTCCAAATTGCTGTCCCTATTTCCCCAAACCGGCCCAAATCCACCCGAGAACATAATTTAAATGTACCCAATAAAGACAGTACCATTTTTTACAGCAAACTTAATCAGTGTAATGTCAAATACTCCATTTAAAATCCACATTGTGTGCCACCAACGCTGGCACCAATATAAACACAGAATTTAAATAGGTCTCTTGATTTTGGGGTCACCTCTGCCCCTTCTGTAGGACCAGGGGCAAAGCTCCTTTTCCCTTGCAGTTTTTGGGGTGGGTTTTAGGAAATGTGCAGTTTGATGGTTAAAAATGTAAAAATCTCATACAAAACCTGTGAGGGCCCTGCTGCCTCTGCCACTGCTCAGCTCTCACATTTCACACCTGTACCACGGCTTGGGCTAAAGTCACCACTGGAAAAGCCTTTTTTTCACAGTGAAAAGGCACAAACGGGCTACAAAAAAAAAAAAAAAAAAAAAAAATTGAGCTTCAGATGTGGAAATACAAACTGAGATTTCCTGGATCTCATGGAATCACAGAATGGTTTGGGTTGGGGGGGCCCTTAAAGCTCATTTGGTTTCACCCCTGCCGTGGCAGGGACACCATCCCTATCCCAGGCTGCTCCAAACCCCGTCCAGCCCGACCTTGGACATTCCAGGGATGGATCTCCCAGCCTGGAGGGATCCCTGCCCACCCTGAGGCTGCTCCAGAGATGTCCCAACGCTTGTTTGAAACCCAGGATTCGCCTCCCCGAACGCAGCCGACGCTTTTCCTTCCATCCCTGTCCTCCCCAACTGTCGCCCAAATTACAATACGTCCCGAATGTGCAATTACCAGCATTTAAATATATATAAATCTTAAATATAGCGCCGCTAAAACCCAGGACGGGTCATTATTCCAAGGAGCACGGTCTCCGCAGCGCTGTGTAATCACGGAGGGTGCACCATGGCAGGAGGAACAATGGGGCTTTCACGGGGCGGCCGAGCATCTCCGCGGGCCCAGGTATGCACCGGGAATGCCATCCCTCCATCCCTGCTCCCGCAACAACGGCACATTGTTCCTGCCCCACAGCCCTCGATTGTGCCCGCCACAATGCACAGATAATTTATAGTAATGCTGGTGATTAAAGGATTGCTGGTGATTAACAGCAATGTGCTTTTTCACTGCTTTCCAAACCCCCACCTCCCCCTTTTATTTTAATTTTTTTTTTTCTTTCTGTCATAATAACAAACATTCCTGGGAGATGCTCTGGAACACATCCTATAGGTCTTGGCAGAGGAGCTGCAGAGAAGCTTTTGAAAGGCTGCCAGTGTTATCTGACATGGATCTCCCAGGTACGAGGCAAAGCCAACTCCTCCCGGCTCCGACAGGACCGTGGGTGGCCAGCAGGGCACCAACCTCTTCCCAAAGCCAAACTGGGATGGGGGAAAACTGCGACAGGGACCAGCCCTGCCATGGCCAGCACCCTCAAAGGCACCAAACCCAGACTGTGGCACTCCAGGTGTTCAGTAAGGAAAATTAATCTCAACATTTTCTAGGTTTTTTCTAAAGAAATTCTAATATTTGATATATTCCTGGTCAAAAAGAAGAACACGGGTTAAACACCAAATGAGTAATTGCTGCTTAAATAATGTTGTAAGAACTTGACTTGTAGGTTATTTTAATGCCTTGAAAATGGGGGGGGAAATGGGGGAGAAATGGGGAACCACAAGGGGTGAGGGGGAGCTGGGGGACACATTGCACCCCAATTTCCCCCCAGGAACTGGAGTGTCTGAGCCCAGCCAGAGCAGCCACCACAAACCTGCTGCGCCGGGGCCGGGGGCTCTGCCAAGAACTAAAATGCCTCATAAAACCCTGCTGGTTCTGCTGGAAGCCGATTTTGAAAGGAACCAGAGAAGAAAGGTTTTGACAACATCAGAATGTCCCGTTTCCTTTGTTTTCATGACACTGCCATGATTTTCCAGTTCAAACTGACTTCTCGTCTTGCTCTTGCAAATGTTGTGCCCTGTGTGGTAACACGCTGTGATAGGACCTTGGACCCTCTTCAGCATGGAAACAGCGACAATCGGAACGAGGCATTCTGATAAATCCAAAGGACATTAAAAAAAATGATGTTTGGAGAATTTTCCTCCGTGCAGAATTTCCCAGCTTCTGCACTGCACAGTCCCAGAGCTCCCTGGCATCCTGAAACCCTTCCTGCAGAGCTGTGGGCTCACCTCAGCCCCTCAGCCTTGGCAAAACCCTTCCCAGGGATGCAGCCGCACTCTGCCTGCGCTCCTGGGGCATAAAATCAAACAAGAGTTTGGGTGGGAAGGACCTTAAAGCCCCTCCAGTGCCACCCCTGCCATGGCAGGGACACTTTCCACTGTCCCAGCTGCTCCAAGCCCTGTCCAGCCTGGCCTTGGGCACTGCCAGGGATCCAGGGGCAGCCACAGCTGCTCTGGGAATCTGTGCTAGAGCCTCCCACCCTCACAGGGCACAATTCCTTCCCAATATCCCATCGAAATCTGCACTTTTCCACTCTGAAGCCATTCCCTGTGTCCTGTCCCTCCAAGCCCTTGTCCCCAGTGCCTCTCCAGCTCTCCTGGAGCCCCTTTAGGCTCTGGAAGGGGCTCTGAGGTTTCCCTGGAGTCTTCTCCAGGTGAACACCCCCAGCCCTGCCCTGCTCGGGGCAGTCCCAGTGTGTGACAACCCCACGGAGAACCTGGGATGCCCGTGCAGGACCCTCTGCTGTGCCAGGGCGTGCCCAGCTCGGTGCATTTACACCCCAGCTCAGGGGTCAGCTCTGCTCTGGCACCTTTCCTGCAGCCGGGATCGAGGATTCCCCATCCATGATCCCATCCAAATCCCCGCGGAGCTGAGGCTGCATCCCGTGGGGCTGAACCCACAGCAGCCAAATTCCTCAGGGACGGAGCAGAATTAAACATCCTTTAAAAATTACCACCGTAGGGAAGGAGAGAAAAGAGGCAAAATCCAACAGAAATTCACCAAATACTGCAAATTCCACCCGAAATCAATGTGAACGGGTTAATGGAAACTCCGCGAGGCAGGAGCTGCTGAGTTTCCAGGCTTTTCAAGGCCCTTCCCACGAGTATCTGCTGTGGGTGGGGACAAGCTGACTCACAGTTTCCAGGGCTGTAGTAACATTTCAACACCCCGGCGCTCCAGCCTTGGGGACTGATGGCAAAGAGCACATTCCCAGCAGAGCGGTTGGGAAGCTTTTTGACAAAAATGTTTTCTTGGGTCAGAAAATGTCACTTCGGCAAAACCAGAATTTTTTTTAAATTTTTTTTTTTTCTTTCTGGTAGCAAACTACCAGTTTCCACGAAATGTTGCTTGGGAAAGCTTTCTGGGAGCGAGGCTGGATTTCTAGTCAGACCCATGGAGGTAAAATCATCTCCCCAGAGATGCTCAGGGTGGGTGGTGGCACCCATCCGTGGTGGTCCCCATCCCTGGAGAGGACCCTTGCTCGGAGCAGGGCATGGACTTCTTGAAATCCCATCTGGGGGGAGCTGGGCCAATTTGTAAAAATTAATTAAGCAGTTACTGAGGGGAAAGAGTCTGATTTTAACCCTGGAGATGAGCCCTGGTCTGGGATAGGGAGAGTTGGGTTCAGTTCCCTCGTTTGGCTCAGGACAGACAGGGACTGAACCACAAGTCAGGCCAGTGCCACGAGTACAGGATTATCCCCTGGGCTGCCGCTTTCGTTTTTAGGAAAACAAACTCCAGCCATCCCAGAAAAACCCTGCTGCAATCCAAGGAAAGCACTGGTGTCTCCGGTCGTGTAGGGGAGGAAGGCTGCCCTCACCCAAACACAGCGCCAGCCTCCACAGGGAGAAAAATGGGGCTTTCTCCTCAAGAAAAGATCCATTTCCATTTTTCCCGGGGACACCTTGGGAAGAACAATCCTCTCCGGGCAGCTCAGACACCTTGGGAAGAACAATCCTCTTTGGGAAGAACAATCCTCTCCGGGCAGCCTGGGCGCCTTGGGAAGAACAATCCTCTCTGGGCAGCTGGGACACCTTGGGAAGAACAATCCTCTCTGGGCAGCTCCAATACCTTGGGAAGAACAATCCTCTCTGGGCAGCTCCAATACCTTGGGAAGAACAATCCTCTCTGGGCAGTTCAGGTACCTTGGGAAGAACAATCCTCTTTGGGAAGAACAACCCTCTCCAGGCATCTCAGGTGCCTTAGGAAGAACAATCCTCTCCGGGCAGCCTGGGCGCCTTGGGAAGAACAATCCTCTCTGGGCAGCTCCAATNGCTCAGACACCTTGGGAAGAACAATCCTCTTTGGGAAGAACAATCCTCTCCGGGCAGCCTGGGCGCCTTGGGAAGAACAATCCTCTCTGGGCAGCTGGGACACCTTGGGAAGAACAATCCTCTTTGGGAAGAACAACCCTCTCCAGGCATCTCAGGTACCTTAGGAAGAACAATCCTCTCCGGGCAGCCCGGATACCTTCAGAAAACGCTGCCCCTGCCCGGGATCCTCCATGGCCTTTGGAAGGGCTGAGCTGAGGAAGCGAGGCTGGAGAGGATGAAGGCGTCATTGCTGAGCCTGTCTGGTGCTTCATCCAGGAGGACTTTGTACCTTGTGGTGCCTTGGAAACTCCAGTGGATCCCACAGTGGGATTGGGATTGGGATTGGGATCAGCTCCCAGGACTCGCACGAGGAGGGGACAGTGCAAGATCGTCCCAGTACCTGAGGGGAGCCTGCAGGAGGGATGGAGAGGCACTTCTGACAAGAGCCTGGAGCGACAGGACAGCGGGGAATGGATTCAAAGTGACGGAGAGCAGGGCTGGGTGGGATACTGGGGAGAAGCTCTTTGCTCTCCGGGTGGGGAGGCCCTGGCACAGGGTGCCCAGAGAAGCTGTGGCTGCCCCTGGATCCCTGGCAGTGCCCAAGGCCAGGCTGGAAGGTCCCTGCCCATGGCAGGGGTGGAACAAGATAAGATTTAAGGTCCCTTCCAACCCAAACCATTGTGGGATTCTGTAGGATGGAGAAGGGGATGGGGAGGAAAAGCCACTTTCAGCCACTCCAGAAATGGTGTAGCCTCTGAGGCCACTGCAGGAGAGAGGTACTTGGCTGAGTCCAGCCTCTGCCTGCATGGGAATTTGGGGATTTGGGGATTTGGGACTTTGGACCCTCTGCCTCAGCCTCAATCCTTCCCTCCCCAGCCTCAGAGGGACCAGCAGCCCCCAAACCCCTCCTGTCCTGCTCTGGCTTTGGGAGCTGGGTCCTGTCACAGGGACCAGCTGCTCTGCTCGGACGGGAAGGGAATTACAGCCAGGGGACTCATCTGGAAATCCCAGCCCCCTACCAAACACCAGGAGTTTGTCCTTTTATCAGCACTTCTTGAGCAGCCTGTGGAGACAGCCGGCCTTGCTGGAGCCTTCTCCAGGCAGATAACACCCAGCTCTGAAACTGCCCTTTGCGTTCCCGTTGGCTTGGCTCTGGTGAATTGTCATTTTTGAGCTGGAAAGGGACTATTTGAGGAAGAAAAACAGCTCTGTGTGCTGCCACCACGCTGACCCAGCAACAAAACGCCAAGCCCAGTGTCCTTAAAAAAAATAAATCTACCCCCTCCGTGTTTACCCGTGCAATTTGCAAACATAAAACTGGAAGTTCCCCAGGGGGGTAGGATTAAAAAAAGGATTATTCTATTTGGAGCTGGTCCAGAGAGCAAAGGGAGTATATATAAATGTATATGTTTGTGTCCAAAATGGATTTTAATTGAGGTTTGTTGTGTCCAGCGGTGCTCTGCTAGCAGCAGGAGCTAAAAGCACGCTGGGGCTGGAGGAGAAGGGAGGCTGAGGAAGACATCAAAGCAGACCTGAGAAAGGTCACCCCTAAATGGCAACCTGTCCCTTTCTGCAGCCGTTTGCTCTCCTATTTCTGATGGTATTTTCTGGGAAGAGCTGGCCAGAGCCAACTAGGGCAGGCTTGTAAAAAGATAATTTTTCTCCCTTAGAAAACACAAAGACAGACAGGCTGGGCTGCTGGCTTTTCTCCCTGCCCAAGATCTGCTGCCCTGGGCAATTTGTTCTGTTGCAGCAGCTCTTTGCTGGAGTGAGTGGCGTCTGGGCAGCTTCAGAGCAGACGCCAGTCACTCCAGCAAAGAGCTGCTCACCACAGCTTTGGTAAATATTTTCTGCAGTGGTGCAGCAGCGTCGCACAGAGCAGCTCTGTTATTTCGTAGGCATCTCCAATAATAACCCCGGCAGCAGCAGCCGCAAGACGTTAGCAAAGGCTGCTGCCGCTGACCAAAACTTGGGAGAAGCAGGAACAGAAGTGGGAAGAGAATAGAAATAGGGACTGAGTCACTGGCGGGAGAGGCAGCAAGGGAAAATGGGAAAAGGCAGGGTTCTGAAGCTGCTCCTGGGACACGGGATCAGCACACGCCGGGCTGACGCTTCCCCGAACCTCTCACAACGCCTAAATGGGGATATAAAAATCCTTATGGGAAAAGGAGAAATTGGCTTCCCTGTGCTGAGTCTGGACCCAAGGTGGGCACAGGCTGAAGTACCAAAGCTGCATCTCTTTTCGTGCTGGAATTGTGTTTGGAGTGTCCCTGCTGGCAGGCGGGGCTGCTTTTCCAGCAGGAAGGAGCTGACCCTGCAGTCACTGGCACCGCTGGGGGTTACTGAGCAAACCACCCTTCGACAGCCACCAGGACACAGCAGGACACAGCTCGATCCAGCGGGGCACGGCTGCTTCCTGGACACCCAGCACAGGAGCAGGCTTGGCAGACGGTGCCTGGAAGCCAGGCAGGTCTCCAGGGGATCTCCTCCATCCCATTGCCACACCACGGAATGAGAAAACTCCTGTCTGAGCAGCCACCCCACAGCGCTGCTCCTTCTGTTCCTCCGGCTGTGGCCAGGAAACGCTGGCTCTGCCACCTCAGGCTGCTGGGAGGGGATCAGGAGCAGCAGCTCCTTCCCCCAGGTTCTGTGGGCGCCAGCAGCTCCTCTCCCTGCTGCACAGGGGTCCTGGCCACCAGCACGGCCACCCGTGGCCATGGCAGGCAGCTCTGGGGCGCAGTTGCCCTGTGCAGACCCCTTTTCGTCCTCTTGGAGCCACCACTGGGGTTTTCCAAAGCTGGGCACGGCTTTAAACCCTTTCAGTGGTGGTGTGGGGAGCTCAGCCCTCAGGGTGAGAGCTGGTGCAGCTCCTGTCACCTTCCACGGGCACGTCCCAGCCAAACTCTGATCTTTATTTTTATTTACCTTCTGGGGTGGCCCTGCCCAGCCTGGCACTCTGGCTCTTGCCCACCCTTCCCAAAATCCAGCCTGTTCTAGTCCCAGCCTGGCATGGGGATGCAGAACTGAGCTGCTGCCTGCAAACAGCTGCCCACGGCCCTTCAGCCATCCTGGCGTGAGGATGGAGCAGTGCCTCGAGCAGGCACTTGAGAGCAAACAAATCTTCAAGAATTAGATCTTATAGAATTCACCAGCCTCTTTAATTCAGCTGGTAAATGATCAGTGCACAGTGACCGGGTGTTTTGGGCCGAGACCACAAAAAGCAGCGAGAGAGGAGGAGTGGGGCAGAGCCTGGCCGAGGGATTGGGTGCCGGATCTGCAGGAACCAAATTCTTTTCCCATTTTTTATGTCCCTCTCCTCACTGAGCTCCATCAGGAAGGGACAGCAGCTGCTCAGCACCAGCTCAGGACAAGGGGGAAAACTTAATAAATCCCAAAGCCACGTTAGGAGAGAATTTTTGGCTGCAGGACCTGCCAGCGCCTCCTGAAGCCACCCTCAGCCGAGGGCTGTGCCTGTGGCGGTGACAATGACCCAGCTCCCAGTGCCACCCCATCCCTGTGCTCTCCGAGCAGGAGGGACGTGCAGGGGCCAGAGGGACATCAGCGGGGGACAGAGGGACATCGGCCACCCTGACAGAAGCTGTTCCCATCCCCATCAGCCACACACCAAACGCTCCTCACGCCTGTAAAGCCAGGGTGGCATTTTTATTAGCTGAGGTTTCCTCCTTCCTTTTTTAAATTTTTTTTTCTCCTTTTTTATGGCCTTATCCACAAATGCTGAGAGCCAGAGGGAATTATTTGTTGCTTACATTAAAGCGAGAAGCCCTCAGACCACAGTGCTGCAACCACTCCCCGTATCATTATTTTCTTCTTTTTGGGCTTCTCTGAAGCTCGTTATTAAACCTGGGCTAACACAGACATCCTAACGAGGCACCCAGTGCTAATAACTGCTAAGCAGCATTATTAATTATCGTAATTACAGCATTTAATTGATGATATTAAAGAGAATACTCGCCTACTTTTCCAACCGAAAAAAAACGAGTCCACAAATGTAGCTTATTAACACTAATTCTGTTCTTATTGGTAAAACTATTGTTAGATTTCAAAGACAGCAAGTTTGGGCCCTAAAAAATATGGCTCATGCTGGGATGGCGGGGCATGTTCCCAAACTCTGGTGTCACTTAGCTGGGATGGGGATGGAGGGAGCTGGGCAAAATGAGGAATTCTGTGCCTGAAACCTGACAGCAGCGGCGCCAGGAGGGGAATAAATCTGAATATCCCCTTACAACTTCCATCCCCACTTAAACTCCCCCTAAATCTGATTGCAGGGCTGCAGGCGGGTCTGTGCAGGCTTCGGGAGCCAGAATCAGCTCTCCAAAGGGTGGTTCTGTGCAGGGAATGGGAATGCCAGGAAGCATCCCCAGGATCAGCTCTCCAGAGGGTGGTTCTGTGCAGGGAATGGGAATGGGAATGCCAGGAAGCATCCCCAGGATCAGCTCTCCAGAGGGTGGTTCTGTGCAGGGAATGGGAATGGGAATGCCAGGAAGCATCCCCAGGATCAGCTCTCCAGAGGGTGGTTCTGTGCAGGAATGGGAATGCCAGGAAGCATCCCCAGGATCAGCTCTCCAGAGGGTGGTTCTGTGCAGGAATGGGAATGCCAGGAAGCATCCCCAGGATCAGCTCTCCAGAGGGTGGTTCTGTGCAGGGAATGGGAATGGGAATGCCAGGAAGCATCCCCAGGATCAGCTCTCCAGAGGGTGGTTCTGTGCAGGGAATGGGAATGGGAATGCCAGGAAGCATCCCCAGGCTCCCCAAGCTGGGATCCTGGCACAGCCTCTCTCCTCGCTGCCCCTTGCAAGGCTCCCTGGAATTATTCCTGCCGAGCCCAGACACCCAAACGGCCGCGTAAACACCGAGCCGCGCTCTTAATTAAAGATGTGCCGAGATAAAAAGCTGCGCAAACCCATTTTCGACAATTAAAAATAATATTAGAGACGTTTGTCTCCCCGATCTGCCGCGTCCCGAGCAGCTGGGCAGCCCTGCTGCTGTCAGGGCTTTTTGCAGCGGTTCCCCCGCGCAGGATGAGCCCGCGTCCAGACGTCTCTGCGCTCCAAAGAGTTAAGATTTCACTTGTCAGGCTGTTTTTGTTTCTATTCACATGTCAGTGCCTGTCATTTATTTAGTCAATGGGACATGTCCAAGGGATGGAGACAGACTGGGTTAGTCATTCTGACCGTGGGTCGCCAGTCACTGCAAACCGCCTGAGGTCATTTCCAAAAGCGCCAGGAACAATGAGAGGGAAGCTGGGCCCGGGAGACCTGCAGGAAACGCCGCGGAGATTAAAGACAGAGATAGTCCTTTGCAAAAGTACACTGCAGGAATGTTCCCTATGTTCTGTCAACAGAGTTTCTTCCTCGCTCAAGACTGTCTATTTTAAGTCGGAGCTCGCACCAAAAATGGAAATCCTTGCTCAATGGCTATCAGCGCATCTTGGGTTTCTGGGGCTGCCTCGGCCGAGGAAATGAACCCTCCGGCTGGGCTGGAGCGGCTTCAAACAACCCCTCCTTGAGCAGCTCCGGGCTGAGGGATGGAGCCACAGCCACGGTGCTGCCCGTGAGCATCGTCCCCACGGTGGGGACCCACGTCCAGAACCACAGAGTGGGGCGAGCTGAAAGGGATCACCCGTGGGGATCATGAGCATCGTCCCCACGGTGGGAACCCACGTCCAGAACCACAGAGTGGGGTGGGCTGGAAGGGATCGCCCGTGGGGATCATGAGCATTGTCCCCACGGTGGGGACCCATGTCCAGAGCCACAGAGCGGGGCGGGCTGGAAGGGATCGCCCGTGGGGACATCTGGTCCCGCGTCCCTGCTCCAGCAGGGTCATCCCAGAGCCCCTGGCCCAGGAGTGCATTCCGAGCTGGGGCACAGCGGCGCTGGGAGTGGCACCCCAGAGCCAGGACAGGGGCACTGGGAATGGCATCCCAGCCCTCCTGGCATCCCAGAGCCGGGACAGGGGCACTGGGAGTGGCATCCCAGAGCCAGGACAGGGGCACTGGGAGTGGCACCCCAGCCCTCCCAGCCAAGCAGGGCCACAGCTCGGCTCCATCCACGCTTCCAGGACCCTCTCCTGCTTTAGGGAAGGGGCTGGAAGAGGAGCTCTGAAACGCAACCATAAATATTTGCTGCAGCATCTTGGGCAGAACTCAAACCCCGTGACTGCAGATTTGGGGGAACGGGAAATTCCTCTGGCAGCTGCCTGGGCCTCTGCAGGGCTGAGGCACAAGAGCAGTTTGAGGTGCAGAGATGCATTTTTTGCTTTTTATGCAGAATAGGCCTGGCCGCTCTTACTTAACACATAAGGTACCTCTGGGTGTTTTGGAAAACACTAATAACAACCACATGATCGGGGTAAAACGCTGCCTTTCCCATCCAGACACACTATTGTTTTCAGATAAATACATTCCATCGAGCTTTTTTCCCCTATCCTGGCTTTCTGCATGAGGCTTCTGCATCTCAGGAAGATGGGAACGGGGGTTTGACCACGGTGGTGGTGGCCCAGGAGGAGCCACCGGAGCTCGCTGGCCTGGGAATTCGGGATGGGGGCTAAACCCTGCCCTGGGTGAGGGTAAAACAGCCAGGGATGGAAGGAAGGGTCAGGAAAAGGAGCTGCACTGAGCTGCTCTGCAGAGAGAGAGGAAAGCAGAAAATGCATTTTTCAGAACACAAACATCCCTCACGGACACACACGCAGCAGAAAATCCAAATTTCTCAGCGTGGTATTTATGAAGCCACTCAGAGACACGACACGGGCCGGCTCCGGTGGATTTCTCCACGTGGCGTTGTTAAAAATTCAAACTCCAGAGTCATTCTCAGCTTTTGAAGGCACTGAAGGGGGTTCTGTGAGCCCGGGGGTGCTCGGGGCAGGGTCTGGCTGTGCTGCAGACCGAGATAACAACGCGGAGCCACTGGAGCAGCGAGCCCGGAGCCGGAGCCGGCCAGGAATGACGCCGAGGCACCGGGGAATGGGCTCAGATAAGGGAAGCATCCTGCTCCGAGCACAGGGTAAACAACTCCTCATCCACGAGTCACTTATCGGGACAGTCCCACGGGAGGAAGCGGCTCCGGCCGAGGATCCGCAGCCTCATCGGGGCGGTGGGACACGGCGGGGATGGCGGCACGGCCACAGCACCCAGGGGTCTGGGGAGCTCAGGGGGTTTGGAGAGCTCAGGGGGTTTGGGGAGCTCAGGGGGTTTGGGAAGCTCAGAAAGTTTTGGGAAGCCCAGGGGGGTTTGGGGAGCCCAGGGGATCTGGGCAGCTCAGAAGGTTTTGGGGATCTGAGGGGGGTTTGGGGAGCTCAGGGGGTTTGGAGAGCCCAGGGAGTTTTGGGGAGCTCAGAAAGTTTTGGGGAGCCCAGGTGGTTTGGGGAGCTCAGGGGTTTTAGGGAGCCTGGATGCTCACAGGTGCTGGGGTAAGGCTCAACCAACCCGCAAAAGGGGATGGAGAGAGATGGATTTGTCTCCAGGAGAGGGACCAGAGCTCCTGGTGCATTGGTGTGCTCCTGGTTGCACAGGCAGGGATTGAGCTCCCCAAGTGAAAAATCACAGAACGGTTGGGCAAAATTAGAAAGACTCTAAAAAAACCACTTAAATTCACTTTTTTAACACAAAACTGCCAACACCAATCATTGTCCCTGCTAATGACACAAAATACTGTCAAAAATTCAGGTGTGTTCCCATTGATCAGGCCAGGAAAGCCCTGCCACGCTGGAGACACAAGCCCCAGTCTCATCACGGCTGGAGAACGCGGTTGTTCCATCGTGGCAGGGAAATCAGGAGCTCCCAGCTGCTCCCTCGTGCTGCCCGTGGAGCTGCAGGGTTCCTCCCTGTGCAGAACCAGCTCTGACTCCTCACCGAGCATCACTCCCAGGTGGCACCGGGGGGACACGGCCACAGCCTCGGCCCTGTGTGATTTTTGGGGAGAGGAGACGCAGTCAGGAGGGAGCAGGAAGAGCTGCTCTCCAGCTCGGAGCCTGATTTACGGCCGAGGCCTCGGGCAAATCCCTCACTGCCTTTGTGGTTTCATTTCCCCATCTCTACGATCGCTTTCACGGGTCATGTGTGAGGGGGAATTAACAGTCCAACTTTGTTTTTAATAAATATTTAAAGATCCGCCTTGTGTTTTATGAATATTTCTGAATGATCTTCCTGCCCTTGCATAAGGGTCTGTCCCTGCCAGCTCTTTAATCCCAGCTCCTCTCCCTGGCGTGGAGCGATGCCTCTGCTGCAGATTTGGGCTTTCATTGAGTAACAATTCAGCTGCCTCAGTCCAATCTCGAGAAGAAATGCATGTGAAGAGAGTTTGCTGCTGCCAGTTCAGTGCTGGGTGCCAGCAGCAGCCACCAAACCCAAGGGTTCCTCTGCAAAACCTCAGCCAGAGCAGCACCCAGCACCGAGCTCCCAGTGACCCCCAGCACTCCAAAATTCCCCGTTTCTGTGTGAAACACGAAAAAAACTCTGTTTTCACCAGCCCAGCGTGATTTGGAAGTGAAAGCACGGGCTTGGAGCTCCTCTGAGCCGAGGCCAGTGGAAATTCAGAGTGGGTTTGACCCCAGCGCTGTGCACGCTTCAGTCTCTGCCTGTTTATTGTTAAACTCATTAAAACCATCGGGCTTTTTGCATCTCAAAAGGGTTTTCTGGCTTCGTAAAATATGTGAATGCTTCAGAAGGAATCCGTGTGCAACTGCACAAATGGTGACTAGCGAGGAGGAGGAATTCTGCGGCGTTCCAAGCGAGGGAAGGAGCTGACGAGCCTGTGGTGTAAGGAGTTAATTTGCCCAGCTCACCCTCCCTCAGCCCTGGCTGCTGCTGGGCCCTCTGCTCCTCCACCCACGTGAGGGATTTTAAGCTAAAAATTCAAAATTATCTGTCTCAGATGTACCCAAGGTCGGTCACTTCCTCACAATATGGATGTGGAATTTCAGTGAGAAGAAATTCAAAGAATTTCAGAATGAAGCGTTTTGATTCTTTGAGTTGAAATCTTCATTTTTAACCAACACTTCGCTCTAATTTTAAAATGCTCTAAAGCTTGGAGAGCAAATCCAGCCATGCAGTCAACCAACATTTTTGTTCAAGTCCTCATTTCCCAGAAAAATAATTTGGCTTATTCAGAACTAGAACAAAAATTTGCAGCTGCCAATAATCCGTTTGCACCCCAGATTTAGTGTAATGAACTTTCTGGGACTGCTGGGAGTTGAAGATGTCATTAAGTGGATACCTTGTACTGTCACCAGGATTCATGGAATTCCCCAAACTCACCCCAGGCTTCAGCAGAGCCGTTCAAGGGATGTTTACAGCTTATTCTCCTCTTGGAGGAAAATGATCCCAAGGTCTAAACCTGATGGAGGCACTTTGCTGTCTGTGACAAGGGCATGTGTTGAAATACGGCAGTGAAAAAAGCCAGCAGCGCTCACCCTGCCGCAGAACCCCGGCAGAACGAGGCAGGTGAGGAATATTTTGTATTTCAGAGGAGGAGGGGAAGGCAGGAGCTGGATGATGCTGGTTTTTACATCATAAAGAACGTTCTCCCTGTCATGGGGAAACTTCCACGTTTTATTTTCCTGAGGAACAACTGTCTCTTGTTTCACACGCCAGGTTGCCTACGAGCTGCAGCGATCCCACTTCCCCTCTCCATGTCCTTTTCAGCCCATGGGGCTTCTTTTCCAAGAAGTCTTGGAAAGCCCAACCAAAACCCCACAACATCAGCTGCAAGAAACAATGGAGTTAATGGCTGTATGCAATGATTGGGGTTTGGATTTGATATTGGGCAGGAATTCTTCCCTGGGAGGGTGGGGAGACCCTGGCACAGGTGCCCAGAGAAGCTGTGGCTGCCCCTGGATCCCTGCTGGAGCAGCCTGGGACAGTGGGAGGTGTCCCTGCCATGGCAGGAGTGGAATGGGACGAGCTTTAAGATCCCTTCCCATCTAAACCATCCTGGGATTCTCTGATTTAAAGGTCTTTCCCAACCTAAACGATTCTGTGATTCCAACCTCCTCCTCCTCCCGGGCTCTCCTGAGCTGAGGGCTCTCCTTGAATCCCCACAGCCCCTGGAAGAAGAGCCATCTGCCTGCCTGGTGTTGTGTTCACCTGGATCCTGTGCCCCTCCTGTGCCCCCTGCTGCCCCTTGTCGCCGTGTCTGGAGCCCCTGGGCACCGTGTGAGGTGAGGAGCCAGCAGAGCTGATCCCACCAGCAGCAGGGGGCTGGAACAGGAGCGCTCTGGGTCCCAAATGGAGGAGCCCCACAAATCCTCAGGATCAGGGCCAGGGGAAGGTCCCGCTGCACTGCAGGACCTGGGGCAGGGCTCAGTGCCCAGCACACGCCCGGGCAGCGAGGATGGGAATTCAGGGATCCCTTCCCAAGGAGTGAGCGCTGGGATCCCAGCAAATCCCAGACTCGGCTGCTGCCCGGGGAGTTCCCCTTTGCTTCTGTCCCTGAATGCCTGAAGCAGCGACTTGGCCAGGAACAGACTCATTTTCAGCAGTCAGTCACATTCGTCCCCAAATGCTCTCGCTGTCCCTGGGCGTGACCTCGCCACCCTCCTCCTGCCAGGGCTGCTCCGTCCTGGGTCTCCTCTGCTCCGTGTGAGAAGGTGGAACAATGCAGCTCTCCGAGCACCCCTCCAGCTCCGAGGAGTTGGACATTGTTTGCTTTTCCTGTTTTGTTTTGCATGGAATAACTCCCCTCCGTGGAGTCGCTTCGGCTCCAGAAACAGACTATTAATAAACTTAACTGCTTTGGGGAGCCCAAGCCAAACGCTGGCCTGAGAGGGGAAAAAATAAAATCGACAATTGCACAGGGCCTTTTCATCCCTGCGAACCTTCTGAGGGACATGTAGTGATTATCCACCACGTCACCACCTCTGGGAGCCACCACAGCCCGGCCTGGCCGTGCTGGCCCGGGGCTGATGAGCTCTGCAGGCACAGCAGGGGCTGTCTCTGAGCTGGAGCTCTCTGGTGCCTTCCCTCAGCTTGGTTTTGGTCCTGTCAGAGGGGACAAGGGCTGGCCCTGGGGTTAAGCACAGAGCTGAAGTCAGGGGCCTCCTCAGGAGGTTGGGGCAGCGCTTTGGTACCAAGGTTTTCTCTGCTGAGCCCACCAGGTTGTGCAGAACATAAAGTTTGGGTTTTAAGAAGAAAAACAGCTCCATCACTGGGGGGTTCAAGGTCCAGTTCAAGCAATGGGGATGGAAACACAGCTGAAGTCTGTGCTCCCCATTCAATGTTAAATCTTACTCCAGGTACAGGATGAGACTCCCAGGCTGAAGCCACTTTGGATGAGACCAAGAAACTGCCAGGGACCACAGGAGGAGGCTGAGAGTTACTTTGGTAGTGGGTGAGACGATATTTGCAATTTATGGGTACAACATCCAACCTACAGATGGGAGCAGAGGTCCCACGGAAGCACAAAAGGAAGATGACCCTGTGCCAGGTCTTGCTCCAAGGGACACTTGAAGCCCCGGGAGTTGCTGGATCTGTGTCAGAGAAGCCAAACCCAGATTTTAGCAGCAATTCCTGAATAGGATGGATGCAAAGCTGACACTTGGTTGTAAGACTGACAGAGAAGGTTGAACCCCGAGTCCATGTGCCATTCTGGTATGGATCTCCCAAAGAACAGAGGGGTTTAATCATTTTCCTGTTAAAAATTTATAAAATTAACAGAGATCTGAAACAAGAAACAACACAAGCCAAGTGTTCAGCCTGGACTCACAAACCACAAACCAGCACCTGCTCCCTGCCCAACTCCCCAAATAGACTTGAGCCTAAAATTCAGTAACTTTTAAAACAGCAGGTCTTTCACTCAAAATCCCCAAATCACTACAGGTTTCACTTTCTTCCATTATCTCCAGCACCAAGAAAACTTGGCAGCTTCCCTTCCACATAACAACTGTCTCTCCTTGGCATTAACCTGCCCCCAAACAGCTGAGGTGTCACCTCGATTTTCCTTCAATGAAATCCCTGTTTGCCCGGGATGAGGGCTGGTAGCTCCCCCATGACCATCTGCGCTTGCTCCTGGCCCCAGAATGCCTTCCCCTGACAGACTGGGATCGTGTTCCCCGCTCTCCCCATGGGTGAGGCTTTGCCTCTTCCACCAGCGCTGTGTCCCCGATCTGCAGGGCCTGGACTTGCTGTGGCACCCCCTGCTCAGCTGCTGTTCACATCCCTTATCCCCAGTGAGCAATGAATGTTCCTAATCCGGGCAGGTCAAAGAGGAGCTCGTTTCATCATCCACCCCTCAGCTTCCAGCGCTCCATGGGAAGGCGGGAGGCGCTTGGGTTTGGGAATTGCTCAGGGCTCGATGGAGACGCAGCCTGCCCGACCTCAGCTCCCTGGCTGTGAAAACGACTTCCATGGAGCTTCACCTCAACCTGCTGCAGATGTGCTGTGCCCTGGGAGAGCCCAGCCTGAGGTGCTGCTGCTTCCAGCACGCACCTCCCAAATCTTTCCGTGCTGGGTGAGCTGGAGCTGCTGCTGCTGCGCAGCCTCCTCCCGGGCTCGGTCTGGAAAACAGGAGCTCATGCCCAGCACAGCTTTATCCAGAACATTTCTCATGTGCTTGTGTGGCTGCTCTCCGTGGCTGTGACCACGAGCACCATTCCCCAGCCATGGCAGGGGCTGGTAAATTCATGGTTCATCACCACCTAATTCAGCTGAGGGGCTCCGTGAGCATTCCAGCTCCGAGCACCACTGCTGGGGAAGGACCAACCCCCAGCCCAGGAGCTGTGACACCAAAGGATTTACTGGCAGTGTGGAAATTCTCTGCCAGAGAAAGCTGGAAATGGAAGCTGCGTTTTTGTTGTCACCCAGAAATCCCATCGCAAGGTAAAAATAGGGAGGAAAGCAGAGCTTCGATATTTCCGCTGCTCTCGGGGCAAGTTATTTTTATTATCACCATAAAAAAAGATTCTGCCCTGAGAGGTTTGGCAAGGCACCACTGGCTTTCTAAAACATCTCTCTGGAGAAGGTGGTGACCACTAACCCCAGGTAAAACAGAGCAGTCTCCCTCCAGCCTCGATCTCTCCCAGAGTTTCCCTTGTTTTGCCTGATCCCTGGATGTTGTGCTCTCGGAGCAGGGGCTCTGCCTGGGGCACTGCCAGCTCCTGAGCACCCTGCTATAAACCAGAAATAGTTTCAGTGAAATTCCCACTGTCCTGAGACACCACAAAGCACGAACAGAGGCAGCAGCACGAAGGAGCCCGGCCGTGCTGCTCCGCTCTGCCACGACCCTGAGAACCAATTCAGGTTCAAACCAAGCTTTTCACTTGCCACCAAAATAAGCAACTGGTGGAACTGCTCTCCTCCCCAAACCACAGGGTTGCTTTAATGACCTTCCATTTAAGCATTAAGGAGTGAAATGTCTAATCCTGTCGAGTGTGTAAGAACGTGACTCACTCCCCCAGCGCTGTGAGCTGCCTTCTTCTTGGCAGCCGCTCCGTGAGGCAGCCAGAGCAGCCCTCAAAATGGCAGGGCTTGGAGCTGCTCACCTGCAATGAGAAACAAACCCCGACTGCAGGTAAGGCCTCATTTAGTGCCTGTGTGCAATAATATTGTGCCAGTTGCCAAGCAGCACACGGGAGGTGCGGTAAAGGGAAGAGATAAACCCCTGTGAGCAGGGCTGTGCTCGCAGAGCCACGGAATCCTGCGAGGTTTGGGTTGGAAGGCACCTTACAGCTCATCGTGTCCCCATGGGCAGCGACACTTTCCACTGTCCCAGGCTGCTCCAAGCTCTGTCCAGCCTGGCCTTGGACATTCCCAGGGATGGGGCAGCCACAGCTTTGTTCCTTCAACCCTGCTCGTGCTGGGTTTATCAGACATTGCCCAGTGGATAAGACCAAGATCTGCCCTGTCTGAATAAAAAGAGAAAGGTGATGATTTGAAGTAAATCTGGATTCAAACCTCATAGAAATCGCTGAGAATCCTGCTACTGGCAGCCCTGAGCTTCCCACAAAGCTGGGAATGGACAATGAGATGGGAGAAAATGTAACTCTGTGCCTGTGACCATCCCCACGGGGGTGGGTTCTGCTGCTGGAAAAGGTGATGGTCGTCAAATCAACTCCTTCAACCGAGCTGTGATACAAACAGTGGACAAACAAGCAGGAGCAGCCCATGGCTGTGAGCTCAGCTGCATCTGCTGTTCGTGTAAGCACTTGTTGGTCCACGTTGCAAGATGCCACTGGGGCAATTAACGGGGTGAGCTCGCCCCTAATGGGTTTTTTCATCAGCAGAACCCAAACCACCGAGGCCTCCCTTGCAATTCTCCGGTGCTGCCTGAGTCTCCCAGCTGGAAAGGGATAATTGCAGTATCAAGGAGAGCTCTCGAGATCTCCCAGGAGATGTTCTGGAGCTCGCAGGATCAGGTCCTAAGCACGCATGATTCACTGAAATAAACAGTGGGCTGCATGTTTAAACTTGGCTTGCAAACTGCTCCCAGGAACCAAGGGCCCAAACTCCCTGCAGCAGCAGCAGCATCCCACAGGATGTCCCTGATAGAGGTGATTGGAACCTCCTTCAGAATGAAAGCTGAAGTTCTAAACTTGCTCCTAAAGCCTGGTTTAACTCACACAGAAACGCAGCTCTCAGCAGGTGTGCAAAAAACGCATTTGTATTTCGTTTTTTCTTTTTTTTCTCTTTTTCTTTTTTTTCTTTTTCCTTTCTCTTGTGGCTCTCTGGCTGGAGGAGGTGATGCCCAGACCCAGCCATGCAAGGGATGTCAGAGTTAATGCCACCCACCAGTTGCCCAAAATCAAACTCCTTTCCTTTTGTGCGAAGCACTGCACTGCACCTGAGTTGTACCCGCTCAGACACCTCCAGCTTCGCACACCTCGTTCAATCGGCAGCTCAAAGAAGCCAGGAACAAACT
Source organism: Pomatostomus ruficeps (assembly GCA_013400735.1). Taxonomy (NCBI): domain Eukaryota; kingdom Metazoa; phylum Chordata; class Aves; order Passeriformes; family Timaliidae; genus Pomatostomus; species Pomatostomus ruficeps. Next base: position 86,733 of record VYZT01030741.1, on the reverse strand, counting down.
TCACGGGAAATCTCGCAGTTACCTCACTGCAAAATCCCTGCTGCAGTTACTCCGTGGAAAAGACGTGAGAAGCAAGACAGTTTTAAACAGAGGCAGAGGAAGCACAAAGCAAGGGGAGAACAAAAGAAGCCCCAGGTAAATGCAGCACAAGGAGCTCAGGGATGTCATTTACTGAGGGCAACTTTTATTGCAATGCCCCCCCACTTATTTTCCTACTTGCAGATCAGTTCAGTTAAACTGAATTTCACACCCACTTTGTCTGGCTCCGTGTGCTGTCCAAACTTCCAGCTGCCAGACAGGGAACCTCTGGCATCCCTGCCCCAGCTGCCAAGAAAGGCCTTGGCACCTGGATTTCGGGATTCCAGGCTAAGGATTTTCTGTGGGAGGCTCTGCTGTGCCGACAGTTACGAATCTCCAGGGCTGTGCAGACGTTTCTATCAGTGCTGGCCATCGCTCAAATCCCGGCAAACAATGACTAACGGGAGCCCACACAGGGCTCCGAGGGAGCCGTGCTCTCCAGCCTGCCTGTGTCGCACGTGTGGGGTCCAGAGACCATCGGGAGCGTGCACGTGGTTCCTTCAAACCCAAATAATTCTCATCCCGGTCTGCAGGACCAGCTGCAGGTGTCACCCACTGCTTGGCACACACGTGGGAATGCACTGTGCCACGGGAACGCTGTTCGGGGCACCCAAGCTGAAAAGCCCAAAGGAAAGTTGGGTCAACACCCCCAGGGTCTGGTCCCGCCTCTGATGGCAGCTCTGACGGCCTGTGAGTCAGCCAGCAAAGATTAGAGGAAAGTTCCCCTCTGGTTTAATGAATGAATAAGCTCTAAGGTTTTTCGAGGGTGTGGAGAAAGATAAGGCTTAAGGAGGAAATGCAATTGTCTGTGGAGCCTTCGGGTCTGCCCAGAGCTTCCAGCACGTTCCTAGAAACAGCTGGCATTCGATCCCATAAATCAGAGGCGCCTCGGAATCGGGTCCTGGACTAACTGGAACCAGTGTACCTGAGATCCTGGCTGCAGTGCAGTCACTGGGGAGGGTTCATTCATGTCATCACCCACTGCCGAGTGCTGAGAGCCTTCAGAAGGATCATTCACTTGAGCTACAGCACGCAGGGAAGCTAAGGGTGGGAAAAAGCTACCCTGAGCCTGGAAATCTGCAGAACCAGGAGAATCTCCCATGTGCCCAGGGACAGGGCAGGGACAGGCTGTGACCCCTGTTCCGGCTCCCCAGCAGCAGCTGCAGACACCAGAGTGGCCACACGGGCTGAGGCAGCCGATCCTGCTGGCTCAGCCCTCCCGAGGTTGGGATGGTGTGGGATGGGAGGGCAACTCTGGGTCTGTGCCATGGGTCTGTGCCCCAAACCCCACGGGCACTACACAAAGCCTCGGGGAAGCAAGAACCTGCTCCACTCCCACCAAGCTGGAGCAGCCTGGAGCTCCATCGTGCCCATGCTGAGCCACCTCTGTGCCCCGCAGAGGCCTTGGGGGGCTCAGCCCACCAGTGCCAGGGCAGCGCTGGCACCGATCCCCGATGGGGACCCCGGCAGTACCCTCGTGGAGCACCCCTGAGTGGGTCCTTCACTGCAGGGCATTTCCATCTGTCATTTCTGTCTCTGTCTCTGCCCTGAGCACGGGTTTGGGATAGGTTATCCCGTGGGGTGAGCTGTGCCAGGCAGCTCCCACCTGAGGAGCCTGGAACAGCAGCACCACCCAAGCTCTTCTGCTGGCACCGTGTCCGGAACCGCTCAGGAGAAGGTTCCAGCCTGGGCAGGCACTGGGAGCTGTGTGTGGCTGCCCCAGGATCCTCACACTGAACTTTTGGACTCCTTGCAGTACGAAACTGCAAATCATCCCTGCGCTGGCCCCTCAAGATGCCTGAGAAGGATGCAGGCAGGAATGCTCAAGTTCACCCACTGGGGAAACGTGAAGATTGCAGCCTCCCCCCCTTATCTGCGAGGCAGCTGATGAAGGGCCTGGCGTCAGTCTGGCAACTCTGATGGCTCCCATTTAGCACCAGGAGAGGGAGAGGGCTGCCTATCAGCAGGAGGCCGGGGCAGATAGCAGCCAGGACTATCTAATCACATACCTTCGGCATTAGTGCTGCCATATATCCCTCCCAGTCGCAATCAGGAGACCGGGACTGCGCTGAATTTTCACAGGAATGAACTGTCAACAACCCCATCCTTCCCAAGGCCTAAAAATGGGAGCTTTATCACTGAGGCCAGGAGACTTCTTTTCTTAGACTTCCAGGCAATGGCCGGAGCAGACTTGGAGCCCCCACGAGCGAGACATGAAGGAGACCTTGCTGAGATAACAGCGGTTCACTTGGCTCTCTCCAGAGTGCCTCATGGCTGTTCCTTTTCAAAGCAGAAGTAAGGAAACCAGCTCAATTAGAGCATATCAAGAAACTTTGTGTCTCCTGGTTTGTTTACCTTTTATCAGCGCTCTTAATACGCTTTCCTGCTTTTCCGAGGGGAGTAGGAGGGCTTGGCTCTGTAAGATCCCACCAGAAAAATCAAGCGAGAGGCAATTTTTTAAAGCAACAAATCAGAGTTAATAACAGGAGGGCGAACTTTCTGCTAAGTTGACGTTTCACTGCTTCTGGGTGTGTGGTTGAGTTGCATTTTGCAGGAGGAGATGGTTGTGCTCAGCACACGTTGCCAGCCCGTAATCTCCCAGGTCGTGTTTAAATCGTCTGTGCAACCATTAATTCTCCTGGGAGCCAAATGCACATTAGGACTCGTCCTAAATGAAGTGCCCGGTGAAACATCCTCTCCAAGAATGGCATCTCACAACATTTCTCCAAGCCAAGCCCTGACTCGGCAGCCGACTCAAGTTCGGCAGCTCTCGGAGCCTGCATTATGCCATTAATTGAGGCCGTAATTAACGATGGCCAAATCTCACGAAAGTGCCAAATTAGATTTCACTTGAGACAAGCAGATGGATTTTGGATGACTGGATCGGGCCAAACCCTGCCTGCCACTGAAGCCTGGAAGTCTGGTCACCGAGGGAGAATCAGATTTGCAGCCTTCCCATGACTCAGCTCTCCGAGCTGGAATCAGAGGCTCAGACCCCCCTGAGCAGAGATCTGCACACACAGTTCCCCACAGTGCTGCTGAAAATAAATATTCTTTCGGAGGTTGGTTGGTTCATGGTACATTTGTGTAAAAGCTTTTGTGTCCCCTGCACCCCTCACCTTCTGCAGGTGAGCTAGAACCCTGCACTGCCACACAGACTCCTCTTGTGCTAAGAAGGGGAAATAATAACAGGAAAATGAGACAAATCCTCCATTAAAATATGATTTTAATCCACTGAAAACCCTGGATAAATGTTCAGAGGATTTTTTTATATTGCAGTGCCTTAGTTCCCCCCTCCTGCATCCGCGCACCATGCTGAGCTGTCCAAACCTTGCTCTGTGACCTCTGCTTTCCTCCATCGTATCTGGAACTTTACTGATTCCCTTTGGGGTGGCTTAGGAGAGGGGAGACACAAAGTTTGGCCAGTAAAGTCCAGCTTCCAGCTATCTCCATCTGTAACTCAGGGGTTGGGCTACCAAACATCCAGCCTCACCCTGTCCCTCCAGAAAACTAATTTTACTCATTTCCCACTGGGAGGTAGAACGCAGGTCTGCTCCCATTCCAGAGCTCTTTGGCTGGGACACAAATAGCTTTGGAAACACTCTTATCTGTGCTCAAACATCCTCTCAGAAAATGTATCAGCCTGCAAAGGGCCCTCCTGGTACCACAGAGCCTCTTCATGTGAGAAATGGGAGCTCGGCCCACAACCAGACCTTGTCAAGGAGATTTGCTTTCCCCTCAACACCAACATCCCACAGACCCAGAGGGAGGAACATCCTCCTCGCAGGAGAAGCCTTTTCAAACCATCCACCCTGGAGGGAACCTGCCCACACGTCCTGGGGGCTCCTCAGTGGGAGGGTTTTGTGCTGCCCGTGGTCACGGCGCGGCGATGCTGCAGCCCCAGTATAGCCCCGGTTATCTCCTGCCTGGGGTGCTCCTGGTACCCACAGAGCTTCCCTGAGACCCTCGTTTCTCACGTGCTTGGCATTTTTTATGGTTCCTCTAACCCAGGCACAGGCTGGGCTGAAAACAAGCCAGGCTGGGATGCATCGCTGCGAGCAGGAGCGGCTTGGAAATGCGGGTGAGCTGCAGCCTGGGCTGGGACACCTCGGGGCTGGGCTGGAGCAGCTCGGGGCCGGCCGGGACAGCTCGGGGCTGGCTGGGACACCCTTGGACAGAGCCCCCATGCTCTGACAGCTCCCTGAACCTGATCTCCCTCCCACGGCAGTGCCACTTGGCCCATGTGAGTTTGGGTTTCACAACCCAAACCTTGGCACCGCTGCTGTTACGGTGCCAGAGAGGAGCCAGCACCACTCCTGACACGTCTGCTGCCCGAGGACACTCCCAGCCCGGGTGCCTGAAGGGTTGGATTTATTTCTGAGGGGAAAAAAATCCCAGAGTTTGGCTTTGCACAGCAGTGACAGTGACATCCCAGCACAACTCTCTGCTCCTTCCCTCCGTGCCAGCCTAACCTGCTCCTCACACCCTGCAAAGGGGCTCTGGGACCTGGCAGGGATGGAACCCAGCCGGGTTGGGGTCACTGTCTGAGCAGGGCAGGCTCGGTGTGAGCTGCTGGCTCGGGCTCTGGAGCCTCTCTGGGCTCCTGTCTCAGGGAAACCCAGGATTTCCTCTCCCCGTATTGCTGGGAGCACAGGGGCTGCCAGGGCTGGGTGAGCCCCATCCTTTTCTAAGGCTCATCCCAAGCCTGTCCCGGGCTCATTCTCATGGCAAAGGAGCGAGCAGGACACCCCAGCTGCCTGCAGGGTGGGCGAGTGGGCGAGGAGGGGCAGAGGCTCCTCATGGCCCTTGTCCGGTGTTGCACCAGGGACTGACCCTGGCACAGACGCTGCCACCCAAGGGAACAACTCATTCCCGATCCCTCTGCCTCATCCTTTGCCTGATGGTCCCAAACCCCCTGTGCTGTGGGGTATCAGGAGCCCCTTGCAGACAGAGCATCCCCAGAGGAGCTGTGGGCTCCTTCCCATGGCCTCGGGGTCATGTGGGAGCCACGGCTCTGGTGCTGCGGGGATGGATTTCCCTGAGCTCCACACTGGGGTTTTTAAAGGCTGACACGTTGCAAAATGAGCACAAAATGTTTGCAGCACCCTGTCAAACCCCAGTGGCTTCATTTATCCCCCCAGGACCGGTGCAAATGGTCAAACAGATAGCAGGGATCCAGGCCCACTGCCCTTGGCCCGGAGCCTGGAGCGCGTTTTCCATCAGCTCTTTCATGAATTGTCACCCCCCCAACACTCCATCTACCTTTGTCCCTTGCCAAAAAGCCCCTCTCCCAGTATTCCTGAGGTGAATCCCTCCAGAGATGGCATTTTCTGGTGGGACATATGTTGTTGACCCACAGGAACGCAGCGCTGCTTCGGTGTGGTAGCTGCAGCCTCGAATAATCTCTTAAAATCTACAGATTTCATTAAAAAAAGCAGATTTTTTTCTTCTTTCATTGAATAACACGGACAAATTGCCTGGATCACTGACTGCTCTGAGATATTTACAGGAATTCTATTTATTGACGGGTACCTCTTGCACGCCCTCACCGTGCACCCCCCATGTCTCCTCACACGCTTGTGTCCCCAAAAATAGAAAGGGATAAAATACCCCCTGCATTATATGAAACCCATCATTTCACTCCCTTAATGGAACACATTTTTACCCCAGCTCTGGAGCTGGAGGCTGCTTTTGCTTGGCCACGTTTCTCGTGCACTTCGTTTCCTTATCGCACCGTATAATTTTCAGACGAATGAAAATCTGGCCTTTCACTCGCACAAACACTTGGACACGAAAACCTGGCCACTGCCAACTCTTACAAACACATCCTCGCAGCTGATGGGGTCTGTAAGGCCTCGCTCCTGGGAGACCTGTGAATGCACCAGAATCTCGACTTTCCTCTTTTTTTTCAGGAGTCATTTTCTGGCCTTGACGGTTCCAGAGAAAAGCAAAAACCCCGGGAACCCAAATAATGCCAAAGGTAGAAGGCAGAGAAAAGAACTCCCTTGTTACAGTTTAAAAGTTTAAAGTTTGCTGGGGTTTTAAGGGAACTTTGTGAGGTGGGGTTGGCAGAGGTCTGGGGACTCAGGACCCCGCTCCTGCCCCTCCTTTGGAAATGGGGTCTGTGCACCACCCTGCTGGGGGCTCTCACCCCGGGAATCCTTCACCGAGGGCTCAGCATCACCCTTTCCAGGCTGCTTTTCAACTTGTTACACAAACTGAAGCGGCATTGTATGCACAGCCCGCCTCTGCCAAGAAAAATAAACTCGGGGATGCCTTTTTTTCCAGGCACTCGCGGCAAAAGCGACGCAAACATTCACAATCGCCGCGTTAGCCCCAAACCCCTGCGAAATAATGCAAGGAGGTGACACCGTAACCCCGGGCCCTAAATCATGGCTGTAATGCACTCCTGCCTATCTGCTGCTCTCCATCCAAAAGCAATTAATAGATGAGTGATAGCACAGAAAGTCATAATTCCAGGAAGCGGGACAATTCGTTTTTAGGAAAGACTGAAGTGCTGCTTGCTTTTTTTCTGGCGGCAAAAAATTCCCTGCTGGTGGTGGTGGTGGGAATGAAAGGTCCGGGGGTCCCTGTGCTTTGGGAAAAGTGCTGGGGAGGGTGAGGATGCAGAGCTCAGCGTCCCTGTCCCTCCATCAGGGCATCTCCATCCTCGTTGGACAGATCAGCGTCGCGCTGTGGGGGCTTCCAAAATAAAGAACACACCCCTGGGACCTCCGAATTAAATGCTGCAGGACAGAAAAGGTGGAGAGGAGATTTCAAAGATCTGGAGGGTCTGTCCTTGACTTTCCAGCTTTGCTCAGCTTCTCCTCAGAGGAAAAGCAGAACCGAGGAGATCAGCGCATCAGAGTCTCAGCATCTCCACGTTCCAGCCTCGATTTCCACGCAGAAAAGCCCCAGGAAGTCCCTTCCTGCTGCCACACAGCTGGGTGGGAGCAGAACCTGCCTGCCCAAGCCCTGGAGAGTAATTGCAGGCCAGTAACGTGCGCTGGCACGCGGGCTGCGATGTGAACTATGTGTGTGGGTGCCTCTGGAAATCTGTCACTGGGAAAACACCCCTGCAGCCCACGGGAGCGCTGCTCAACAACGGGAATTCCTGCAGATCCACAGCCATTCAACCTCCGAGCAGCTCGCTGTTGCTCTGCCAGGCTACACAGCAGCGATAAATGAAGGAATTTACACATCAGACGGCTCAGATTCCTCTCCCCTCCTTTCCCAGGAGCAGGATGAGGGGACAGTTAATGATCCCAGTTTATGGTATAAATATTTGGACAGAATATATTTTGATACCGTAAATTTTAACAGTTCTGGCTGTTTTTAAACTCTGCTTCTTCCCCACCAAGAATCTGTGTGAAGTAATAATATCTGAAGTGTTTTTTGAGGAGCATAACCCGTCCCTAGGAAAACATTTAAAAAACATTTCCTTTAAAAAAATATCGCTTTGCCTGACAAAGGAACTGCAAATGTCTGGAATTACAGAGCAGTTAGGACTCAAAGGTTCGTTTTTCCATCTTTAGGTGAGATCTCTGTGTCTGAGACAGAGAGATCTGTAGGATCCCTTGCTCACACAACGTTCCTGGTGGGCTCCTGGTACCCTGGGCCTCTGAATCCCGCTGATCCCAGCCCAGAACTCTCAAATCAATCAGAGGGAGGAGGGAAAGCTGTTCCCGGAGAGCCCATTATAGGATCATTATAGGGCCAGGGACTACAAATCCCAACAAAACCAAGCTTCGTCAGTGCCACTTCTTAATGAACAACCAGTTTAATTACACAGTCGAAAAGGAACCCGTTCAGAACAACTTTCCAATGTGCTGCCTGGATGTCATCACACCCAAATGGCTGCTAATGGGATGAATTTTAAGCAGGAGTTCAGCTGGATTTTGGGGTTTAGAGTGTGCTGGGACACGCTGCCCACGGCGGAGCTGCAATTCCCTGCAAACGCGCAATTAAAATTCCAGATTGCACTAAAAACTGCTACAGCCTCATCCTCTGATGGTGACATTTTTCTCTTTCCTAGGAAAAAACCCGAATATCTACAAATAACAGGGGCTGTGTCAGTCTCCAGACATGCCAGCTGAGGGCTGAGAACGAGATAGGCAGAAAAATGCTGCCGGGAGAAGGCTCCGGCTGTATCTGCTTCCCAACTTTCCCAGGCACAGAGGGAGATGTGGACCCCGGCACCTCGGTGTCTGGCTCCAGCTCTAAAGTGGTTTCCACTGGCTATGGAACATGCTGACAGCCTCTCCAGATAAGGAGGGCACGGCAAGGGCACTCGGGCACTTGGCAGCCGGAGGCTCCCCGGTCCTGCTCGTGTGGCTTCGGGAGCAGCCCCTGGACCCCGGGCCCAGCGCCTGTGAGCGATTCCTCCCCGAAGGCACCTGACCCAGGAATCCCTTCAGTAATTTAAAGCTCATTAGAGTCCCCAATCAATAGTGCAGGACCCTTGGAAGGCCTCGAAGCCATTACTGGGAGAGGAAGAGCAGAGGGAAGGCAGTCACTGCTGGATGTGAGCTGATTCCGTGTCTGATCCCAAATGTAAAAGGATTTCCAGCTGCCCGTCCATCTTAGAGATGCCCAAACCCCTTCCCTGTATCAGAGAGTTCCCAAACCTTTAATGGCATTCATGGAATTCCTGTTCTTTTCCTCTCTTAAGAATACAATTTCGCTGGGATCTGGAGCTCTCACAGGGTGATTTTTTTTTTCCAAGCGAGTTCAAATAATCCCAATTAAACCTATTTAAACACCCACTTAACGATGCTCTTTCACGGAGGTGGGGGAGGCAGAGATTTGGAGATGGCTCGGATTTGGAGTCAGCTGTAATTTCGCCTCTCTCCTGCTTGCACAACTGACCATTAGCAAAATTGTTGGTGGCGTCAGGATGGTTGTTCCCGCGTTTTCAGGTCTCTCTCTCACACCATTACAGAATTCCCATTTCACAACTGACGCGTCCCTTCTGAAAGGGCAGGAATTGCTTTATGGCACTATAAACTCCGCTGCAGATAATGGGTCATTTTTATCACGAAGATATTTTCCCATGAAGATATTTCAGGGCAGCAGGCAGGTGCTGGGAATTCCAGCAGCATTCCTGCCCAAAACACCCCAATATCCCCGCTGGTGTGGTGTGCCCTGGGTTTGAGTGGTCAGTGACACTTTTGGGGGAGAAATGAGCAGGAAAGGATCCAAAGGATCACCAGCTTAAGGCTCTGGCAGGGCAATGGCCATGAAAGAGGTTTTGGGGCAGGAGATGCTTTTTGGGATGGTTTCCCAACCTCACAGGCCACGTTTGCTCCATTTGCTCAGCCAGGAGTCCCTCCCAACAAACACCCCGATGTGTCCGTGAGCAGGACAGAGCTGTCCCAGGGTGTTCCTTCCATCCTGAAACAGGAGCAGAGGCTCTTTCATGCACATGAATTACGCCGGAGCGCAAACATCACCTGGAGGAGCCCACTCGGATTTCAAAGCTCCCCCCTTGCATGGGATTTTACCCTCACACAGGATTTTACCCTCACACAGGATTTTACCCTTGCATGGGATTTACCCTCACACGGGATTTACCCTTGCATGGGATTTACCCTCATGCAGAATTTTACCCTCACACGGGATTTTACCCTCACACAGGATTTTACCCTCACACAGGGTTTTACCCTCACACAGGGTTTTACCCTCACACAGGATTTTACCCTCACACGGGATTTTACCCACACAGAGGATTTTACCCACACAGAGGATTTTACCCTCACACTGGATTTACCCTCACACAGGATTTTACCCTCACACAGGATTTTACCCTCACACAGGATTTTACCCACACAGAGGATTTTACCCTCACACAGCAGAGGGGTTTAGTGACAATGAGAAAACCCTTCTGTCTCAACAGCAGCCCCAAGCTGATAAGCGCTGCTCTGCCTCTTCTCCCAGTAATCTCTCCCTAATCAGCCGGACAGGCTGAGACGGAGCGGAAAGCGGAGTGTGGGGCGACCATGTCTTTCCTAGGAAACGTTTCCCTGACCTTCCCGGCGCTTCGAGATGTTTGCTGAGCGTCAGTGCCGGCCCTGGTGGGTCCTGTGGCTCTGCTGACGTGCTCCATGTGCCAGCACCAAGGCTGGCACGATGGCAAAGCCGCTGCCCTGAGCCCGGCTCTCGGGGATGAAGGCCAGGCCAGCACCAAGCCCGAATGCACAGCAGAGCTGCAGGGGAGATCTACCCTGGATCACGAATTTATCCAGATTTCAGCATCTCTCTAGGCCAGGCTGGACGGGCTGGGAGCAGCCTGGGACAGTGGAAGTGTCCCTGCCCATGGCACGGCTGGCATGGGACGAGCCACGAGGTCCCTTCCAACCCAAACCATTCCGTGATTCATCTGCCTCTCACCCAGTTTCAGGAATATGATTCAAACCAGCAGCCTAATATCTTCAGAAAGCTCAAATTAGCCCGAGACAGCTCGGTTTCCGGCAGATTGGGGATAATTGCTACTGGTTGATCACCCAGACTTGTGGGCTTTGAACTCTCTTTTCAGCTGCTTATTCATTTCCCCCAGACTGTGTCTGGGGCTCGCGACGCGGCGCAGTTTGGACAGGAAAGGAGCAGGTCCTGAACTGCCAGCACCTCCCTGAGCTCCCCAACCGCACATCCCCACGCTGTCCTCCCCAACCCCACATCCCCACGCTGTCCCAGGCCACGGCACGGAGGGGCTGCCGTGCCGGAGCGTTTATTGCTGCGGCACCAGAGCAAACAGGATCCCACATCAATCGGGGCCGTTTAAAAAGTTTATTACATTTCACGGCTGCCATAATTGACAGCAGGGCCCTCAGGTTGGGAAAGCTTTCCTGCTTTCTTTTAGGTGCCTGTGTAAGGGCTTTGCACATTGTTAAGGAGGGTCTCCTCGCGGTTCAATTTGCCCTCTGTTCGAGATGAAACTTCCCAAATTTCCCCGGTGTGAGTGAGGAGGTGTTAATGAGAGCGAGGCAAAGGAATGACTCGCAGCCAGCACAGGGAGCCGGTTCTCGGGCTGTGTAAAGAACTTAATGTTCGTGGGGAAGTGGTTGAACTGGTTTCTTTCTCTGAAAAAAAGCCCTAAGAAGAGCTGGAAATGTTTTTGTAGAGCAAATGTCAACAATGCAGGACTCTCCCCCTCGTCTCGTTCAGCAGAGACCCAAAGCAAACCCCGGGAGAGGCACGTAAGGCAGCATTCAAAGCAGGCTATTTAAATCTCAATTCACAATTACACCCCTATCAAGGAAACTTAATTATCTGCATTTTCCCATCTTATCTCCGATATGATTTCTCCAAACAAACAGCAGTCTGGAAAGAGCCGGCAGATAATCCATCCAATCTCGGATATCTCGGTCGGGGAAAGTCAGCGCCTGGGGCAGCGGAAAGAGACTGCGGGGGGAGCCAGGAGCAGCAGATTCCCCAGGGGAGCTGCTGGATGCCTGCCTGGGCATGGGCCACGGCCCTGCCGAGCCCGGGCAGCGCTGCAGGAGCTCTGCAGTGGGGCTGGGTGTAGGGACAGAGCTCTGGGGCTCAGCAAGAGCAGGGCCAGCACCAAAAGCAGCAGCCCAGGGCACGGCCGTGCCAGCCAGATGTGCGCAGCTGGGGCTGAGATGCTCCTCGGGGTGTTATCCATGTGATAACGCCCTGAATTCACACAGGAGGAATCACATGTGAGGAAGCACTGGTGGAAATGGGGAACATCTGGGCAATCGCTGGGTTTTCAGCGTTCCTTGGGAGGGGAATGTTCCTGCTGGATTTCGTGTTTGCCAAATGAGAGCCGGGCAATGAATTCCCATTCCAACAGCTCAGCAAACATAAAGATGGATCCTGCATCCCTCGTCCTTCTGCAAAGATGGGCTCTTGGACACTCCCATAAGGTCATCGAGTTCCCTAAAAGAGGTTTGGGGATTGATGAATTCCCTCAGGTAAGGCTGTTCCCACACAAGAATTCTCACGGGCTGCATCCCAAACCCATCCACCATCCTACAAAGACATGGGAAGTGCTGAACTAACTCTGGCTCCAGCAGGGGCCAAACTCCTCGTGATGACGATGGTGCTAATGACTAATTCTGATAAGGATTAAATGTCAAGGAGGACTTTCCATCCAAAATGATACCACGAGCACCGGGGAACGCTCTGAGACAGATGGAAGCTGATCCGTGTGTAATGTTTCCTGCTTCCACACTTCCCAGAGGGACCCAGAACAGGATGGATGGAAGTTCTGGTCCCTGGGAGCAGTTGCAGAACTCAGAGCTTGCAGTGACTCCTGAACCCACCCTACACCGACATTTCCCAGCCCTCTCAGCCTGGTCACCTCAGGCTCCCTCCACAGCACACGGAGAGCTCTTTGCATCTCCAGTGGGCACTGCTTAAGACCTTAATTACTCCCTAAGATCTTAATTAATCCCTGGAGGTGTTCACCTGCATTCTTCCACTGCAGAGGGAGCCAAGTTCTACTCCAGGCATCCCGTGCAGTGAAATCCTAAAGAAGTGTGGGATGGAGCCACAGGAGCACAGAACTGGGCAGTGAATTTTGGGTGTTGCCCAGGTCTGGACTCTGTCCCTGCTGGGCTTTCCACGGCAGTTCTGGCAGCAGGAAAGTGGCACGGAAGCCCTGGCACTCCCTGGCAGAGGGGGAAAGTGCTGCTCCCTCACAACACCGCCCAGATTCCCTTGGGATTTATCCCTCTGGAACAGCTCTCTTACCCCAAACCGGCAGATTGACCCTTTCCCTCATGCTGGGATGGCACAGAGGAGGAAATCCAAACACACTTCCCTGGCACAGGCTCTGAGCTGCCACAGAACCAGCTGGAACAGGGGAAAGTCGGGTGTTTAACAAGTCCATGAAGTTCTCTGCCAGCGCCATGTCCCAGTGCCAGCCCCTCCAGTGGTGGCTGCAGGATCCCAAGGCCATTCCCACCTCCCTCTGCCCATTCCAGCCACGCTGTCCCTCCTTCCCACCCCCTCCTGCTTCAGCCAGACCTTCAGGTTGGAAAAGACCCCCAAGATCATCAACCTTTGATCGATCAGCCAGCTCAGCTGCTCCCCCAAAAAATGTCTCTGAACTTGACCTTCTGCTCCATTTATCCTGCAAGACCTTTGTGCTCCAACCTGTGGATGAGATCCAGGTGGGTGCTGAGCTCCCCTGAACCCACTGGAAACCATCCCCAGCCCGGTGGGAATAGTCCCTTTTCTCCCAGGGACTGACAGATCTGGGATTTTGGGCTCTCTGGAGGATCCCAGGTGTTCCCTGTCTGCGTGAGGCTTTCGGTGGGATTGCTGCACCCTGGGAATTGCTGGGCTCTGCTCTACCTGGGCCGTGGCAGGGCGCCACGGCCAGAAGTTGCTCCTCACTGAACTGTTCATCCCGTCTCCAAGGAAAATACCCTTTCCGTGCGCTAAACCCAGCGTCTCATTCCAAACGTAACAAATTAAAGTGTGTGGAAGTTTGAAAATACCTTAAATGCTAGGATAAGCAAAACTATAAAAAGCTTAACGCCACAAATCAGGGACTGTGCTGGAACGGGAGGCTTCAAGGGAACCTTCGAGTTGTTCCTCCCTGGCATTAATTCATGAGCTGGGAACACGCACGAGTGGATTCTGATTTCTGCTGTTGTTGATAGAGTTTGGTTTGGTTTTTGCTGCCTTATTTTGTTTGTTTGTTTCTCTGAGTTCTGTATTCCCAGAACACATTTCAAAATAGTCCCTGCTGTGAAAAAGTTCTTCAGGGCTTCCAAAAAAGTTCATTATAGTGAATCCAGGTTGTTTGCTTCTTTGCTGCTCACCCAAAGTCCCTTTTTTTTTCTGGTGTGTTTGCTCAGAGCTGGTGCCAAAACGATCTGCAGCGTTTGCCACTAAAAACGCCGGCTCCCGGATGGCAGGCTGCAGTTTGCACAGCAATTGGGGTTTGGGTGGAAAGCACATTTTCCCATGCACAGAGGGACAAAGGAACATCTTCACAGGACACTGAGTGGGTTTGTGTGTGTGAGAGAGGCACAGAACGGCTCCCTCCGCGTTCCTGCCGGGATTCACGGCACAGGCACCTCGTCCTGAGCATGGACCCGCAGCACTTCAGCCCTCACTAAATATTCCTCCTGTTTCACCCCATTTGCAGTCTGTCGATTTTTCATTTTTTTCACATTATCTTGTAGTTCTGTTGCACAACGCCTGACAAAACAGTCACAGGAATCAACAAAACAATATAAAATTACTGCCTCTGGATTTCCATGCAACTTCTGAGCACTCTGCACCCACAGCCAGTACTGGAGATCCTGAACAACCCTCTAAGTTCAGCCTCTCTGTCCCCAACAACAAATTTACTGAATATTCCCTGTTTGAAACCCTATTCTGTACGAAACAAGAACGTTGAGTGAAATGAGTCATCAACTGATGATTAAAAATTTAAGATTTTATCCCGGAATGGTTTGGGTTGGAAGGGACCTTAAAGACCATCTCATTCCAAACCCAGGGTTTGGGGGATGTTTTGTTCCTTTACAGAGGCTCCTCTTCTCTGTGCCAGACCCGGCACAGGGATCAGCCCCGAGAAGCTCCCGGTGAATCAGGGACACCTGCAGAGCCCCAGGTCTCAACATCTCCTCTGTTCCATGGCTCGAGGGGCCTCCCAAACCACCCAACGCCCTCAACAGCAGCGAGAGGGTCCAGGAAGGAACTCGAGTTTCTCCCCCAGCTTTGTCTCTGGTTTAAGAATCATAGAATGGTTTGGGTTGGAAAAGACCTCGAGATCATCCAGTCCAACCATGAACCACCGTGTTCCCCACTAACCCACGTCCCCGGGTGCCACTCTCACACGTGTTCTGAACACTTCCAGGGACGGTGACTCCACCACTGCCCTGGCAGCTGTGCTAGGGCTGGGAAACCCTTCCTGTGAAGGAATTTTTCCCAATATCCAACCTAAACCTTGCCTGGAACAACTTGAGGCCGTTTCCTCTCATCCTGTGCCTGTTCCCTGCGAGAAGAGCCCGATCCCCCCGGCTGCCCCTTCTGCAGAGCTGGAATATCCCCCTGAGCCTCCTTCTCTCCAGCTGAGCCCCTTTCCCAGCTCTCAGCTGCTCCNTCCCCCCGGCTGCCCCTTCTGCAGAGCTGGAATATCCCCCTGAGCCTCCTTCTCTCCAGGCTGAGCCCCTTTCCCAGCTCGCAGCTGCTCCTCCTCCATGTCATGATCTCCCTCTGCAAAGAGGGTTCACCGGGTACAATTTAGTTAATGAGACAGGGAAATATTGAGTTGGTCTTGGAAGCAAGAGAGGAGAACCAAGCATTGCACAGGGAACACGTCAGAAGGAGAGAGGCACCAAATTAGTGTGTCCTCAAATGCTTTCATTAGATATCATTTGGTAATTGGTGCCGGGAACATAAAACTAGAACAATTGGGGAAGCATAAAAGAAAAAAAAAAATTAACAGAACAAAAACCCAAAGGGAAAATCAGAAGTCGGAATTTTAAACAGGAAAAGCATGGCGTCGGAACGGGCGGAAGATAACAGAGTGCTCTGCTGAACACACAAACAAACAAAAAATAACAGAGACAAACTGGCAAAACATTCCTCTGGCTGACTTAACCACTGCTCTGCTCACTCCCAGGTCTCCAACCAGCGCTGTCACTGCTCCAGCATCCTTCCCTGCAGATAAATCCGAGGGGAAGGGATCTCTGCTCTTGCAGAGCGACGAGAGCGATGTCAGAGCGCAATGAGTAATAGTTCCCCTCCCGCTAAATGAGGATAACACCTCTGACCTCCTCCTGCGGGCCTTGCAGGCTGATTAGAGAAGGTTCTGGATGAGGGTGGGACGCAGGGCTGTCCCTGCTGGCTGTGCCTGTCCCACGGAGCCAGGCTTGCGGGTTGTGAACAAAAGACAGCGATCCCTCGCAGGCTGGAGTGGCAGCCCTGCAGGGCTCCCTCCCGTCCCCTCAGTCCCCTCCCAGCCCTGCACCAGGGAGAAGCCCCAGCCCTGCACCAGGGAGAAGCCCCAGCCCTGTCCCTGCTCCTTCCAGCATCCCTGCCGTGCTCCTGCCAGCCCAGCACACGTGGGGTCGTGTCCCCGAAGGCTCTTCCTGCCCCTCAAATCCCTTCTCACCCAGCCCGGATTGTCCGAGAGACCTCCCAGCTCTTCCCCAGCACAGCTCAGCGATGGCACTCGCAGCTCCCGGCGAGCTGACGGAGCCAGCGAAGGAGCTGATGGCCATGACTGTGCATATAATTAAAGTCTGGGTTCTTTACAACGCTAAAATCATCTGGAGACCTCAGCAAATCGCCCCGGAGCCATGAATAGCAACCTTCAGATGCAGAGCCCTAGTGACAGCCCTCAAGGCGGGCTGGGGACAGAGCCCGCGATCTCCTGGGGAATGCGGAGTTTATTCCAGGCGCTCGGATTGTTCCTCGCACTCTTTCCCGAGCAGGGCGGCATTCTCAGGAGATGAGGAGAGGATGGCTGTTTATACCCCGCGATAACTAAACAGCGCTGCGGAATTATCTTATCTCCCCATCAGGATTCAAAGGCGCAGGGCTCCTTTGTAAAGCCCGAATGAGCCCCCTGGAAGTTTTCCCGAACATTGTTTTCCACATTCCTTTATCCAAGGAAGTTAAAGGTCTCTCTTCAAAGGATGGGAAACGGATCACTTCTTTCTCTTCAGATCTCCGTGAGAAATCCTCCCGAGGGGAGAAATCCGTGGAGAGCTGAGGGGGGGTTCAGAGTTGCCATCGATCACTCACGCTGATGGCAAACCCTGGAACAGGGACAGGGGATCAGCCTGGCCTTGCTGTGGAAAGCCTTGGCTGCTGCTACCTGAGCAAAGTTCTCCTCCAAAACCTCCGCTCCACATTTCCATTTCATCCTTTTGCCTTCCCTGCACGACTGCTCAGCGTGTTAATTTGAGAAAAAATTAAGAGTGGAAGAAGCGGAAGTTCCAGGGAGAACCATACAGGAACCGAGACTTTAAAAGGACGATGGATAATTATTAGGAATGAACAGGCCCTGCCCTAGATACAGCACATTAAAACAGCAGCTCACCAGGTCCTTTTGGTGTCCTGTAATTTCCTTATCTCCGTATTGGAGGTGGGGAAGAGATGCTGCAGAGATGCCATCCCCTGCCCAGTATCACACAAAACCCGCCTGAGAACGGGGAACCAGAGCTGTTGGGAGAATCCAACTTCTCTCCAACTGGGAACCAGGCAACAGCGTGTGCAAAACTGGGACTTTTGGGGTTTTTTTTTAATAAAAAAAGGAAAACAATAACAGAAAAATTACTACTGCCACCAGCCTCTCCAGAGTTCTGAGGGGACAAATTTTTCCAGAGTGGCAATAATTGACCTGTGTGCATCCTACTGCTTTTCCACACACTCTCATCCTTACTGCCGTCCAAAACTGAATCTTTTCTTGATGTTTCTCAAAGAAGCTGAGAAATGTGGGGAGGAAAAAAAAAGAAAAGAAAAGAAAAGAAAAAGCATAACTATAATGACGAAGAAACAGGAAAAGCCATTATATACAGCAATAAAAAGACTGCTTCCCCCCTGCTCAAAACACGATCGTATTATCTTAGCAACCAGCAGAGCCAAGCAGATTTTACCACAGGAATTGTATAACCATTCCTAAAGAAACGGGAAGGGGAAAACGTTTATTCCTTTCTATATTTTATGACGTGAGAGCTGATAGGATTTGCTGAAGCCGAGGCTGCACATATAGAGCCAGAGTGGGTTTCACACTCATTGTTTTTGCTTTTCGCTGCCCACACGCCGCAGGGCGAGGTAGTTTCCTACTGCTGGTGGTGGAAGGGCCTGGAATAAAATAGTTTCTCTGTAACATTCCCCAAAGTTGACATGTTTGGTGCCTGTTTTGTCAAGCAAACCTCTGCAATCTGCTTCAGAGCTGTCTAGGGTGCGCTAAATTAGTCAGTTGTTCTTGCGCTCGGTACTTGCTGCCCGGGTTAATAAAAAGCCCTTCAGGAGAAATGTATATGCATTAAAAAAAAATAAATTAAAAAAGCTCCCAGAAAAGTCTTTCTCGCTGTATAAAGAGAGCACTCAGATCCAGCCCCTTGGAAATGCTCGGCGGCGCTCGCATTCCAGAACCCGGGAAGGGTTAAGTTGGATTTACAACCCTTCGGAGCAATTACCCGGCGCTGCAATTTAATGGTAATTCCAGAAAGAGCATCTCTGAACAAGACAGGCATGTTGGGAGAGCCGCGCACAGGAAGCTCTTCAGGCAAAACATTACATAGGCTCTTAATTAGGGTCATTGACTCCTCTGCGCGGCGATCTTATCGCGGCTGGAGAGGCAGAGTCAGCACTGCCAGCCTGCCCGGAACGCGGGCTGGGACAGGGATCCAGCGGGGATGGGATCCAGTGGGGATGGGATTCAGTCAGCACTGCCAGCCTGCCCGGAACGCGGGCTGGGACAGGGATCCAGCGGGGATGGGGATCCAGCAAGGATGGGGATACAGCGGGGATGGGATCCAGAGTCAGCACTGCCAGCCTGCCCGGAACGCGGGCTGGGACAGGGATCCAGCGGGGATGGGGATCCAGCAAGGATGGGGATCCAGAGCCAGCACCCTGCCAGCCTGCCCGGAACGCGGGCTGGGACAGGGATCCGGCAGGGATGGGATCCAGCGGGGATGGGATCCAGAGCCAGCACTGCCAGCCTGCCCGGAATGCGGGTTGGGACAGGGATCCGGCAGGGATGGGATCCAGCGGGGATGGGATCCAGAGCCAGCACCTTGCCAGCCTGCCCGAAATGTGGACTGGGACAGGGATCCAGCAGGGGTGGGGATCCAGCAGGGATGGGATCCAGCAGGGACAGGGATCCAGCGGGGACAGGGATCCACCAGAGCTGGCATCCAGTGGGGATGGGGATCCAGAGCCAGCACTCTGTCCCCCTGCCCTGGAATGATGGGGTGGGATGGGGATCCAGCAGGGATGGGATCCAGCAGGGATGGGAATCCAGAGCCAGCACTCTGTCCTCCTGCCCTGGAATGATGGGGTGGGATGGGGATCCAGCAGGGATGGGATCCAGCAGGGATGGGATCCAGCAGGGATGGGGATCCAGAGCTCTGTCCCCGTGCCCTGGAAGGATGCAGTGGGATGGGATCCAGCAGGGATGGGATCCAGCAGGGACGGGGATCCAGCAGGAACGGGGGATGCTGCACGCAGAAGCGCCGGGCAGCGCAGGCAGCTTTGCTCTGTGCCCTCCAGCCTCTGCCGAAACGCTCCAGTGACAAACGTGGCAGGAGGAGCTTCCAGCCTGAACAAAACCCTGATTTCACTGCAGTCTTGCCCTTTTATTTCCCTGCAAGATTTCTCTTGGTAAAACATCACCCCACAGCTGAAATGAGGGGCCCGGGGTACCTGACAGTTCTCGAGCAAGTCTGAGCCCTAATTGCAGGGACTGGCCTGCTGAATGCCGAAAATGTGAATAATGAATTACTTATCTCTGCTGTTGAGGCAGAAATGTATTAGGCATTGCTAGCTCCAGCCTCAGATTCCTTGACTGGGTTCCAGCTGTAAACATTCAACAGGAAGAGGTTAATTTTTTGATTTGGTTAATATAAATACTGAAAGGTTCCTTACTTCACTGTCCCACATCACTGCAACATACATTCTGTAATTAGAAGCATATTTTTGTGATTTCAAGGTATATTTTGCCAAACCAACAAAAAAGCATCAAACTCCGACGTTTCTGCCAGAAATACCCACTGTATAATTTATGCCAAATCAACAAAAGTCTTCTTTTGTCCTTCCCAAACCACACTAAAGAACAGTCTGTTGAGGAGTCCAAATGTTAAAGTTCAAAAAAAGCCTTCTCTTCTACAGGGTGCGAGATAGGGAGGAACAACAAACCCGTGCAAGGAGCATCTCTGCCTGCCAGGAACGGGATCTCCCCAGCTCTGTTTATTCCCCCTCCACCCCACACACACTTCTCCCTCTTTATTTTTTTCTCTCCATTTTCCTAAAGCCCTCTGAGCATCTGGAATGTGTAGGCAGCCATCCATGTGTTTGCAGTAAACTTTGAAAGCACAGCCAACGAGGACCACATGGGCAGGTAGCAAAAACCAACCTGGCTTTTGGGGCTGCTTGGCCAAGAACGCGAAATGTCCCCAAAATTCTGTGGCAGCCGAATTATGCACAACGTCACGAGAAAAAAAAAATAATGCAAGAAAGAAAGAAAGAAAGAAAAAGGGAGGGTTTCGGTGGTAATTAAGCTTTTCCTTTCCCCGACTCGGAAAAAAAAAAAAATTTAATTAGAAGTTCAAGCATTTGGTTTTAATTCAGCCTGATGCACAAATGGTTTATTTCCACACAGCATATTTTCATAGGCTACGGAGCAGCCTCCAACTAGGAAGCCATTAGAGCCCCTGATTACAGCTTTTACATGCACTCGGAGCACTTTGGGAAATCGGGGCAGGACAGATTCACTCACATTTCTCCCCGCGCACCAGGGCGGATCCACGTGCGATTAATTAGACGGGCTTGGTACAGACAATTAACCAACTTTTTTTTCTTTTTTTTTTTTGGTCTGAACAGAGCAATCCAGTAGTCTTTCCATAGCCAGATATTGGGACGTGGCACCTTGCCAGGGTGCAGAGCTCGGAGCAGGATTTACTTTAGACCATCTGCTGAGTCTGCGAGGGACTGCACCACGACTGGGAGCTGTTTGGAGGAACGTTGGACAATAATGCTCAGCCTGGCCCCAGCAGAGACCCAACCGCTCATTGCCATGGCAACCATGAATGGAAAGGGTCCCTGAAATTAGAATTCCTGATTTACAGACACGTCAAGGATGCTCCAGTGCTGCTTGAAACCGGCCCAAAACCCAACGGCCTTTCCCACTGCGAACGCAAACCTCGTGTTTCCGGTGTGTGCTGATGGCTGGGAGTCACTCAGAGGCACCAAATCCCAAAGTCTGAGTGTTCACCAGCCCGTGGCAGCCCCTGGCCCCATCCCACCCCCACGGCAAAGGGCACAGAGCCAGCCAGACTCACCTGGCAGAGGAGATGGGAGCTCCAGAGACCCTGCAGGGTGCAAATCTCACTGCAAATGTGGAAATTATATTATCTGGAGAATTTCTCAGGCTGAGGCGATTGGGTGTGAGGAAGAGCTCTGTGTGTGGCTGCACCCAGCCGGGTTTTGCATGGAAGTGGGAACAGAAATGGAATATTCCAGCAGGACCAGCACATTCAGCACCATCAGCTGACAGTGCCCAGAGCAGCTGTGGCCGCCCCTGGATCCCTGGAATGCCCAGGGCCATGCTGGACAGGGCTTGGAGCAGCCTGGGACAGTGGAAAGTGTCCCTGCCATGTCAGGGGTGGAACAGGATGGGCTTTAAGGTCCCTTCCAACCCAAAACGTTCCAGGACTCTGTGATTCTCTGCTTTTGGAACCAAGTGAAAAATGACAGGGATTTTGGAAACTGTTTTTTTAATCCTTTACAAAGGATCTTCAGTGAAACAGTCCACGAGGTGGCATCTGGGGAGGGAGTCTTATCATCTTTCCAGCCATTTCTGCAAAAATTTCTCATTCATTTCCTGCTGGCTACTGCCAGAGAGAGGGTACGGGACTGGCTGGGCCACATCCCAGACCCCGGCTGTGTTCCTGCATACTTAGCTTATCTCTCTGTGTTGTGGAGCTGCGATTACACAGCTCGAGGGGCTGAAAATATTGCCAAAAACCTTTCAAAAGAGACGCACAGTTCTGGTTTTTAGCTGCACCGATGGATGGAGGTGACTGGGCAGAGGGGCATTGGGGTGCCAGGAAATCCCGTGGGACCCCCCTGCTGCCTGACACGGCTCCAGAAGGAGCCAGGGTGCCCTTCACCCGCGAGCTGGGATGGCAGAGGCTGCTGGGGGAGCAGCAGAGCCAGCAGAGTGAACTTCTTTGGGTGACCATTGAGCAAAGCTGGGTTTCTCTCGGCCTGGCATGCATTGGCTTTGCTTTCCAGCACGGCTTGGGCAGCGAATTCCATTGGAAACACCGGAGTCTGGATAACACACGGGGCTGCAAAGGGAACAGGGCGAGGAATCCAGGGGAGAGCCTGAGGAACCTGTGAGAGCCTGAGAACTTCACCGAGGAACCTGTGAGAGCCCTGAGGACTTCACTGAGGAACCTGTGAGAGCCTGAGTCCCTCACTGAGGAACCTGTGAGAGCCTGAGAACTTCACTGAGGAACCTGTGAGAGCCCTGAACTGTTCACCAAGGATCCAGGTGAGATCCCTGGGCCAGGTGAGATCCCTGAACCGCTCCCCAGCCCAGCAGGGCGAGGACAAGCAGGGGCTGCTGTTGCCTCACCACAAACCCCCCAGGAGGCAGGAGCCCGTTGGGAGCTGCAGCGGCACTCGGAGCTCTGGCAGCGCTGAACTGCTGAACTGCACCAGCAGTGACCTTTGGCGTTACCTCCAGGACTATTTAGACTGGCTGGGCTCCCCTGGCCGAGCAGCGATCCCACATCTGCCCGCTCCAGAGGAGAGTTATGGCCTGTGCTGCCGAGGCAGTCTCTCGGGTTTGTTTTTTCTCCTGCAATCTTGACTTCATCCCAGCAAGGGCTCCTGTCTCTAACTGGCCGCTGTCAAAACAACTCCAGCGGGGAGATAAGGGAGAGAAGACTTTGAAGAGGCTCCTTCCTGCAAGCTGCTCGCTATCTCCCCAAGACATTTGTCAGCATCCCCTAGGAAGGGCAGCAGACTTGGGGAAGCCAGGAACCGTTCCCCCTCCCAAGCCCCCAATCCCATCACAACACGGTATTTAAAATGGCTCGTGAACCCCAGATAAAAAGCAGGCGATTAGTGTCTAGAAGCAACCTCTGTTTTCTATCACCAGATGTGGCCGTTTCCCAGCAGGACAGATATTCATTCATGGAAGGACAAATATTTCTGTCCATTTTTCCCAGCTTTCTTGCTTCTCCGCTCTTCACAGCCACCTTTCTCCTGATTTAAATTAGGCTGTGGCTTTGGAGCATGCCCAAATCCACCCCCAGGAGAAAATAAGATTAGAAAAGGGATGTGATTCATTTGGTAGTTTCCCTTTTCTTACATCTTGCTCCGAGTGAAGCCTCGTCAGACACGAGCTGCCCCTCCACGCCAATCTGCTTCCACACAGGGGGACACGATGCGGGGCTGCTTCTGCCCGTGTGGTTGTGGACGAAATTCCCTCCCTTCCCCATCCCTCAGCCCCGCTGGGCTCTGCAGGCCAACACAACTCCCTTCATCTGATAATCGTGCCCAAACTGAGCCAGATGCTGCCATCGGGGACAAATCCTCCCTCTGGCTGGGCCAGGTGGGTCATTGCTGCCTCTTGGCTGTTGTTTGGGGCATTGATCGGTGGCTCTGAGCTTGCAGCTGGCTGAGGTGGGTTTTGGGTTTTTGGGTTTTTTGGGTAGGTTTTTTTCCACCAGCAAACCACACACTTTGAGTACCGATTTTCAAGTTTAACCCCATGAAAGAAGAAGGTTTGGAAACATTTCCATCCCAGTTTCCTGGGTAGCTGATGAGGAGCACGAGCCCACAAGCAACGCTGAGCTCTGCTCTCAGTCACTCCTCGCTGTTGGATTATTTGGTGGCTTTAGCTGCAAACTCCAAGATGGGGTAACAACAGTGGGGACAGCCGTGTTCCCTCGGGATAACCAGCGTCTCTCCAGGGACTCCCTGCTGAGAAGGTTCCCTTGGACCACTGACCCTCTGCAGGACCAGCAGCTCCCCAGCCCAGCCCCAGCCTGAACCCCAACCCCAACCCCATTCTCTGCTCTGGTGGGAGCTGTCCCTGCCCGTGGCGGGGGCTGGAACACGATGATCCCTCAGGCCCCTTCCGACCCAAACCATTCTGGGATTCTGGGGTTCTTGGAACTCGTGGAGCAGGACTGTGCCGCAGCCTTTCGGGATGCCTGGCTGGAAGCTCAGCAGCTCCTGCCCGGAGCAGCCCTGGGGTGGGTCAGGGTGAGCCGTGGCAGCGACTGGTGACCAGGGACAGGATGGAGGGGTCGCAGCCGCCCAGCCCAGCCCGGCTCCGCGGCCCCGCATTTCCTCCCGGGGAAGCCGCTCGGCCCACGGCGGAGCCACCGCCGAGGTCTCACTTTAAAACGGGCAAACAAAACACAGGAGTTGGAGCTGTTAAAAAACAAAAAAAAAACCAACAAAACCCTGAAGTCTGCAAAGCAAAAGGGCTCCAGCGCGGAGCGACTTTCCCTGCCCAGCCCATTGTTCGCGGAGGCGGCCGTCCCTTTCCCATGCCAGAGAGATTTGCCTGGTGCCGGCCAGTTCTTTATCCCACTGCGCAATTAATACAGCTTCCCCCAGATAAACAGCAGCTTGTTTAACTATGTCTCTTGATAGGTCCCAGCAAGGCTTGATAACATGGATGGTCGGATGTTGTCAGGACGAAGGAGTCAGACATGCTGGCAGCAAGCTTTTCCCTTTCAAAGCACACATGTTTAGAAAAGAAAGGGCTGCGCCCGTTCGCGGCGCGGCCACCGAAATCTCGCCGTGGCATCAAGCGAGGCAGGGGCAGGGCTGGGAGCTGCTCCCTCGCCAGGAGCCAGCCTGCTCCCGGCGCTGGCAGCCAGCTCCTGCCGTGTGAGACCCCTCCTCGGGCCCTTCCCCTTGGGATGGGTTCAAATGCACCACTTAAAATTCTCCTCTTAGGATTTCTACTCTCACTACTACCAGCAGCAGAAAAAAATGAAAAATAATCCTTGTTTTTAATTTCCCTCCTGGTTTTACCCCCAGCACGCTTTTATGTCAGCTCTCCAATGGTCTGTGCTGATCACGAGTCCCGGTTTCTTAATTTAGTAACTTTTTAACTTTATCTGAAAGCCCTTTGATTTGATTGTGCAAGCATCTCGGCGCTCATTAAAAATAAGCTAATTATGTGTGGTGAGACTGGGGATCAGGACAGCGACAACGCCACAGTAGTGGTAAAAGTCATATGGAAATGATCCTTTTATGGATCAGGACTGCACCCACATTCCTGGTTTTTGAGGTGCGTCCTGCCCCCCTGGCTCCCCCACGAGATGGATTTGGGGGTGCTGAGGGTCACCCCCACACCATGCTTGTCCCACTGCAAAAGGGAGGCATGGAGAGACCTGGCCAGGACTCTCAGTGGGAATTTCCAGGAGCAAAAATGACAAAAGGGATTTGAGGGCACCTCACTGATGCTGCTTTGGGGCCTCTCCAGGCAGCCACCCCGCTCCGGGGGTCCCGTATCTTCTGGGATTCCATCAAGCCACAGCCTGGGTTATCTCCACTGCTCTGAGCACTCCTATCTCCCAGCTCATCCTCTTCCCTTCTGAAGAAATCCCTTCCTTTCCCATCTCTCTCTTGGAAAACACCCTGTTCTTTCCAAATTCCCTCTTTCCTTCCTTCCTGCTGAGCTGCAGCCCCCGCTCCCCAAAGCACCAGTCCCTTCTCTGGGGCAGGATGTGGGGGATCACAGCCCTGTGCTGCCGTGATCCCGAGCTCCCTTCCTCCCCTCCTGAGCCTCCCTCTCCTGCCCACCACCCTCCCAGCCCTCCCGCTCACACTGGACGGGTTTTGAAGGGGCAGTGCCCGTGTGGCAGCTCCCTGGTGGTGATGCCATCCCGGGAGGGTGCAGTGCCACCCCGGGTGGGGTCACACACGGGGAGCAGCTCAGCACCTCGGGTCACCTCAGGTCTTCAGCACAACGGGAGGGAGCCCCAGGCACTCCCGGAGCAGCAGCAGAGCACAGAACCCTCCCCAGCCACCCCAGACCCCAATTACAGGGGAAGGGCTCGCTCCAAACCGGCCTCGGGCAAACCCAGGCGGGTTTATTAAAATAATAAACCCCCGGTGTCTGAGGCAGCAAAGTACAGGGCAGCAGGATCAGATAAAAGGGCAGCTCTGTCCAGGGCCCAGGCGAGCTGAGGGAAGGCTCCAAGCCCTCCCTGTGGAAAGATCAGCCCGTGGCACCAGGGATTAATCCCGGGACAGGTTCCTTTGCGTTGCGGTCATGGTTGTGCTGGCACCATTCCCCTCAGCCGGCACTTTGGGTCTGCCTTCTTTCAAAAGCTCCACTTAATAACCAGATTAAACAGGTTCACACCCGCTGTTCGCAAACCACAGGGGCAGCAGCAAAAGTCATGAAATTCGGCGCTTTCTGAGTGCCAGCACCAAGTGACCTTTGAGTGACGGTGTCCCCTGGTGCAGGGACAGCGCAGGAGCGGCACCGCTTTGCAGCCAGCACCAGGTGACTGCAGCCATCCTGCCTCAAGGGGATCACTCCCCAGTTATTTACAGAAATACTGACCCTTCAGAAGGAGTTAGGGGCAGGTTTGGAGAGGAAATGGCATCAGGAAGGCTGAGATGCCTTAAACCAACTTGTCTGGAATGTTTTCCCTCAGCTTTACTCCGTGAGAGCTCCCCTGCCGACCCCCAGGCTGCCCTCCCCGGGCTCACCATCCACAGGCACCGATATCACAAATATGACCCAGAAATTACAGATCTTCCCAAGCACCTGGGCCTTGTCCTCCCCTCCCCACAGAAACTGCTGCAGTCACACCTTACCCTTCTGCTCTGCTCACCCCAAAGAGCAAAATATCCCTAAAATATCCCTTAATGAGGCCCTGAGCTACCCCTGAAATATCTTCCCCGGAGGACTGGAGCTGGGTCAGCGGAGACTGGCACGAGGCATCCTCCTCCTCCAAGGGAGCGGATTTACGAGGAAGTCATTATGAGGGAGGCGGGGAAGAGGGGCTGGGGACGCTGAGAGAGTCCTTTCATTGATCAGATTATTTTTAGAAAACAAATTTCCCTTAATGGGTTTATGGTTTCAGCGAGAAGAGCAGCTGGTGCCAATGTTTACAACTCTGAGTCACGTCACAGAACGTCGAGGCAGTGGAAAGTCTTAGGAGCCCTGGACAATGGTCCCAGTGAGCAGAGCTGTCCGGGCACGCTGCGCTGTCCGGCCGGGCTCCGCAGCCAAACCTCCCAGCAAACAGCAGCAAACCGGCTGGACACTGCCTGGGGGAGCTGCACACCTCAGGCAGAGAGGGTGGCAAAGAGGCAAAGCGATATTCCAAGAGCTGATGTGCTCCTAGAAGCAAGCTCGTCTTTTCCTGAGGATGGAAATTCCATTTTCATGTCACAATAAGTTATTTTTTTCACCTCGGCCATGCTGGGATGTTTTCTGTAAATGCTTTGGTGCCTTGCAGCGACACAAAGCCCAAGGGGTGCCTGCGTGGGGCTCTGGGGACACAGCTGCCGTCGTGTCCTGCAGAGAGCGAGCAGGGATGTCCTGCAGGGCTCTCTGACCTACACAGTGCCCTTCTGAAGCAAATTCCCCAGTTTTTTTCCACTTTGCCTGTGAGGGCAGGCTGCAGATGCATGGACAGATGTGAGCCCCAAATTCTGCATCAGGAGGGCAGCACAAGAGGCTGGGAGGCTCTGCCCTGCTGGTCTGGGTTTTCCCCATATTCTCATTTCCCTTTGAAACTCAGGGAAGTCCAGGATGGAAAAACACTGAGGTGGTTTTACACTCAGAACCCTTCCTGCGCTGAACCCCAGCTGAGTCACCTCCAAGGGAGCCTGCTCCTACCTCCACATCCTGCTGGCCCCTTCCTCCTCCCCGCAGAGCACGGACAGAGCTCGGGACAGCTCAGGGCCCATCCACAAATCAGCCAGTCATCAACATTCAAGCAGTAAAAATCGAGGAAGCAGCTCTAAAAACCACTAAAATCAGCCTTGCAAAGCTTTCGTTGGGTTTGATTTTTTTGCAGCGAGTGAATTTGGCCAAAGCTCCGTGCAATGTGCAGGGCCTGTGGCTCTGATGGCCTTTGGTTTGGAAAGAGGGGTCAGATTTTGGAACATCTTCCGAGGGCACCATTCCACTGGAAAACGTGGGCTGGTCACACCCAGCCAGCTCGCAGCATTAGGTCAACAGAAACTCATTTTTGAGTCGTGAAGGAAGCCAGCCTTCAGGGAGAAGTGTTCCTGAAAGATTGGTCAACAAGTATGCGGGATTAACAGCAAAATCAAGAAGGACAGCTTGGGAGAGGCCAGTCATTCCTCAGAAAAAACAGAAAAGCAGGAAGGATGCTGGCCATGATGGAATATTGCCCTGTAATGGCACTGGGTGAGGCACTTTCAGTGGGGTTGTGCATTTTTGGGCAAGTTGAGGATCTGAGTCAGAGCTTTCCAAATCCTTCTGCTCACCCCAGCTGATGAGGGCATGCAAAACCCCTGAATGGACCCAAATGTCCTCAGAATCAACATCTGGCTCCAATAAGCAGCCCGATGGTCATGCTTTAACAATGTTTGTTCCAAACTAAATCTTTAACTAAACATTTTCTGAAAAGGGGTTTTGATAGCGGAGTTGCAATAGCGAAGAGGCCGCTCGTGTTTGTTTTTCCTAGAGATCCCAATTCCCTGGGGTTGAACTCATCCTCACACATTCTTTTGGGGCTGGAGCTTGGTGAAGCCGGAGGGATTTCTGCCATTACTGCCAGATTTTATCACGGCATCACTCCGGGGATTTTAACCTGCAAACTCCAACCAGGCACAGGGTACAAGCTTGTGCTCATCATATTTGGGTTCTCCCTCCTCCGTGCCCAGGAGAGGAAGGACAAAGATAACCACAGCAAGGAAGGTTTGGGATAGACACCAGGACAATTATAGAAAGGATTACAAGGGTTAGGTAGAATTTCCGTGGTGGGATGGAAATTCACGGATGCCACCTGGTCTAGTGGGTGGAACGAGAGGATCTTTAAGGTTCCTTTCAACCCCGATCATTCCATGTTTAGGAAATATCAGACCCACAGCTGCCAGACAACAACGGTGCCCTGTGACACGGAGGGACAAGTGGATTTTCCAAGGCACTTTTAGGCCACTCAGTGATGAGGATGAAAGCAGAGCCCCATCACCTGTACTGCGGGATCACCTCAGCTCCTGCTGGCACCTGCACAGGGATCAGAGACTTCTGCAGAGGAGGCCCCCAGTCACCTTCACCTATCGGGCTCCAAGCCACAGCCCAGGGCAGCCTCGCCTGTCACCAGGCTGGAAACTTGGAGCACGACTCCGGATTCTCCTCTGGACAACTCCCGGTGGTACAGGAGAGGCATCCGCAGCTCCAGCCCCTCTCAGCCGGGAGCGTGGCTGGGAAGCAGCCGGATCCCGGCTCAGAGCCTCCCCCCAAGCCCCTGGGAGCAGGGAGGGCTCTGCAGGGGAAGGGGATGTGCGGGGACACACACCCAGCAGCCCCGGAGCCGGCGGGATCCCTGTCTGGCTGCGGCCGTGACCCAGGCGGCTCTGCCATCCCGCTGCTCCGCTCTGCACCGCGGGGTACGAACGCTTCCCCGCTTCCCAAAGCGCTGCCAAATGGGCTAAAACCGGACAAGAATGGCCAATGCTAAAGCAGCTGCTGCAGGTCCTGTCTCTGGCTGCATCTGCTGTCGTTAGGATACAGGGAGAGAAATCCCGAGTGCAGGGCTGGGTCGGAGCTTTGGGATGCTCAGGCTGGGGGCACCTGGGCACCTCCTCCTCCTCCTGGCACCGCTGCTTCACCATCAGAGCTGAGCCAAGAGCAAATCACACTGATTTCCCAAATTTACCGATATTAAAAGTTATAAAAACTCCTCTTGGGATGTTCCAATACTCATTCAAATTCCCATATTCTGCTCCCTTCGGCTACACATGCAACCCTAAAGATAAACTGGGTTT
This sequence comes from Pomatostomus ruficeps, assembly GCA_013400735.1. Taxonomy (NCBI): domain Eukaryota; kingdom Metazoa; phylum Chordata; class Aves; order Passeriformes; family Timaliidae; genus Pomatostomus; species Pomatostomus ruficeps. The sequence goes on along the minus strand of VYZT01030741.1, from coordinate 56,985 downwards.
AAGACCAGTTTTAGGTGTGTTTTCCACCTCAGTCCCTGTGCAGGGGGATCCAGGGTGAGATCCCGGGGATCCAGCCAGGACAGTACCCACAGGTAACACCGTGTGCTCCCTCCCAACCTCGATCTGCAATTTTTTTTGTGTGTTTAATTGTCCCTTTCCCATTCACGAGCCGTTTCCTGGCTGTGCTGGCAGCGAGGAAGGACGCGGCAAAGCGCAGCTGTGGAGTCTGATTCCCATTTAGGACCGAGGGCCCCTTTACCCGGCTCCAGCTCCACAGAAAGGCTTAAATGCAAATGGGAACCAGGCCCTGGGAGGGCTCACTTTGAACAGGTTAAATTCTTACCACTTTAAACAAACTCCGAGGAGAGGGGAGCAACTGAGCTTTAACCAGGACAAGATGGCAGGGGCTGATGGTTTAGGCCTGATCTTTTCCTAGTCCCAGCTTTCCTGACACCCTGGGCACTGCTGGAGAAGAGCTGAAGGGTCGGGGTCAGGCAGCCAAGTGCAGCAAAACAGAGACCTTTTTTCTTTTCTTTTTTTTTTTTTTTTTTAACTGAGTAAATATAAAGATACTGTATATGAACAAAAAAATGAAGCGTGTTCCACCGAGGATTTTAAAGCTTCCAAAAATATTCCCTCAGCCCTTGCCAAAGGTAATACAGCCAGACTTTCCATGGAAAGCATCATTGTGCACGGTGAGGTTCAAGGAGGTCGCTCTGCTTGAAGTGCACAAACAGCCAGCGCCCTGTCCCGTCCCTGCTCTCCGCACACACACTCTGCCACCAGGAACAAGTGCCCTTTTTTTTTTTTTAAAAAAAAAAAGGAAAGAAAACAACTTTCTTCCCTCAAAGGTGGTATAGAATTCAGCCTCGCTGCGCAGCAGTAGCAGCTCCAGCTTGTATTTACAAGCAGCCCCCTTAAGAGGGCTTGGCTGGCTGTTTATAGAACACCCCGACACCAACAGGTTTGCTCAGGGGGTTCTGTATTTTTGGAGGCTTTTCTAAGCCCTGCTTTCTTCCCCGTGCCCAGAGCAGTGGCTGTAAGAGATCCTGCACCGAGGAGGTGGGACCTGGCTGCGAGAGGCTCCTGTGGCGCAGGCGTTACTCCGCACTTCTTGGAGGGCTGGAAAATAACCCTCCTTTCTACGGCCGCTGCCTTCCACCTAATTATCCCCGAAGCTTTGACTTGTAAACACCTGACCTAATTCTTTCCACGGGCAGTTTTTAATAACAGAAATTCTTCAAAAGTGTCTTTATGATGCATCGCACCGTGGTACCTTGTAAATAAGCTGTGGGCCGGCCGAGCCTTTCACGGGGAAATAAGGCAAAGACACTGAGTCACTGAATATTCAGCTTTAGGGAGAGGCACCGCGGTGAGGTCAGCCCAGCTCCATCCTCAGCATTGGAATTGGAGGATCCTGTGGGATCCTGTGGGTCCCTTCCAGCTGAAGGTGTTATGTGATTCTGGGAGCTGAAATTCCACATTCGAGCTCTGCAGAGGAAGGAAGCTCCTTAGATCTTGTCCTGAGAACGACACCGCGTCCACATGGATTTCCTTTCACTGCTGGATCACAAAGCTTTCTATAAATATGGATCAGCGATGCTGCAGAGTTTACTCAGCGCTCAGGTAGAGGTGTAAAGAGAAAATCAGAGCTGCCTGAGCTTCTTTCTCTCAGAGGGCACTAGGAATCAGCTCTTCCCAGCAAAACCCGGGAGCCTCTCCAGGGGATCAGCAGGTTCCCCCAGAGCAGCACCCCATGCCAATGGAAAGGTTGGGAGAGGAGCCCTGAGCTCCCCAGTCCCCATCTCACCCTCCATCCTGTGCCTTCTCCCAGCACTCTGGAGCAGAGCTGATTTTGCAAATCCTCCCCTATTTGCATTTTGGATTTGTATATATTTGTGTACGGCCGTGCCCAAACCTGAAGTTGTTTTGGCAGCACGAATACACCTGAATTTGTGATACATCTAAATCTGTGATACACCTAAATCTGTGATACACCTAAATCTGTGAATACCCCAAAATCTGTGAATTCACCTAAATCTGTGATACCCTAAATCTGTGATACCCCTAAATCTGTGATACACCTAAATCTGTGAATACCCCTAAATCTGTGAATTCCCCTAAATCTGTGATACACCTAAATCTGTGAATTCCCCTAAATCTGTGAATTCCCCTAAATCTGTGATACACCTAACTCTGATACACCTGAATCTGTGAATTCCCCTAAATCTGTGAATACACCTAAATCTCTGATACCCCTAAATCTGTGATACACCTAAATCTGTGATACACCTAAATCTGTGAATACCCCTAAATCTGTGAATTCCCCTACCCCTAAATCTGTGAATTCCCCTAAATCTGTGAATTCCCCTAAATCTGTGATACCCCTAAATCTGTGAATTCCCCTAAATCTGTGATACCCCTAAATCCGAAACACCTAAATTTGTAAATACCCCTAAATCTGTGAATACCCTAAATCCGATATACCTAAATTTGTGAATACCCCTAAACCTGTGATACACCTAAATCTGATACACCTGAATTTGTGAATGCCCCTAAACCTGTGATACACCTAAATCTGATACCCCTAAATCTGTGAATTCCCCTAAATCTGTGATACCCCTAAATCTGTGAATTCCCCTAAATCGGTGAATTCCCCAAAATCTGCGAATTCCCCATGTTCAGCTGGGCTGAGCCTTGGAGCAGTGACCTCTGGGGTGACCCAGCGGAGGGGCAGAGCCCCGGGAAGAGCGAGGGCCAGGGAAGGGAGCGGGAGAGGTTCCTGCTGGCTGCAGGGAGGGAGTGAAGGAGCAGGCCTGCAGAAAGAGTTGCCGAAAGCGTTGCAACACGAGAGAAGCTCTGCAGGCCTTTGATCTCGGAGCTGTTCTTGAACTGTCACTTTAATGATGTGTCAAAGACTAAAAAGAGTCGAGATTAAGAATACTGGAGCCTGGGGAGAGGAGAAGGCCATTTTAAGCCCGCTGGGTCTAAGCTGGGTTTCTGGAAGCTTTTAGACCCTCGCTGCACGCTGTGCACCAGCACAGAGCTGAAAAACAGGGCGAGTTTGGGGAGTCCTGCGCCAGGGTTTGCCGGATGGAAATCCTGAGCGCTCCCTGCACGGGCAGATCCCGGCCTGCTCCGGCGTGCGCGTGCACGCTCTGCTCCAGCAAGTTCCCCGCACAAAAGGCTCCAGCGAGCTGTTTGCCCGAGTTTCCCTGTGGAATGCTGGCTCCCCTTTCCGCCCTGTCCCCAAAGCCAGGCCTGGCTGAGCCGCGGGGCTGGGAAAGGGGCAGATCTGCCCCAAAGCAGCGCCGAGGGCAGCAAACACGGGCGGTTTTATCAGCCCGCCGCTGGCAGGACGTCGGGGCTCTCTGCAACTGCGAATTTTTCATTAATATCCCAGCCAGCTTTCATGGCGTTACCATCAGGTTAATCTACTTTAGATTAATGAACCTCAGTTTCAGCCAGGCAAGCTAATTAAGATGATTTTCTTTGAACTTGTTCTAATGAATGTATTAATATCATTCCGGGCTTCTTTTGGAGCTGCAAGCATGGCCATGTTATTCCTGAGAGGAGGCCAAACATTTTTTTATTAGGGAATCATGTGCTGTGCAAAGTCTGGGACTGCCTTGCCTTTGTTTTCTCTGTGCTGCACCTTCACGGTGGCTGCAGAGAGAGCAGCCCTTTGCTCTGCAGATTTTGCTGTGGCTCCACAAGTCAGGAAAAGTTCAGGAGTGCTCTGCACATGCTCAGGATCTGATAAAAAAAAGCTCAGAAAATTTACTGTCTGCTAGCTCTCAGTCTTAAAAACCATTTAGATTTATTGAACTACTCCTCCACCTCTATTCCAACAGAGAGAGAGTAAAATTCAGAATCATTTGGGTGGGAAGGGACCTTAAAGCTCATCTCACTCCACCCAGCAGCATCTTTTCCCAAGGGAAGAAGAGACAGAACAGGAAGAAATGGGAAATGGCCTCAAGTGGAGCCAGGGGAGGCTCAGGTTGGATATCAGGAAAAATTTCCTCACTGAGCAGGTGGTCAGGCATTGGCACAGGCTGCCGGGGCAGCGGCAGAGTCACCATTCCTGGGGATTGAACAGAGCTGTGGCTGTGACACCTGGGCACGTGGGGCGGTGGTGGCCGTGGCAGTGATGATCTCAGAGGGCTTTTCCAGCCACGGTGACTCTGATTCCGTGGTGTGGGGCTGGGAAGGCAGCAAAGAGGGGACAGGAGGGCAGGAGCTGATGGGAAGGAGCCAGGGGTGAGGGGTCTCTGGGTTGGCAGGGACTGATCCCTCTCCAGGGCCCAGCCCAGTGACACAAACAGGGATTTCCCAGGGAATCCTCCCACGTGGGTCAGGCTGCAGGACCAGGCTCGAGGCCGGAGCTCAAAGGAGGGAGAAAGAACTCCAACCTTTGCTTCGTTACCAGCCAGGGGTCTGCCTCGGCCACCGCTCTGGGATCACCCAGGTGGGTTCTGAGCAAGCCCAGGGAATGCACAGGGATGAACAGCATGGGGCTGGGCAGCCTCTGGGGTCAGTCTGACCCCAAAGCCACCCCACTGCCCCCAGCCTGCACCAGCCCAGCCCAGGGCTCAGGAGCAGCTCCGAAAGCTGAGCCCCGGACACGCACGGAGACGTCGCTCCACGGGTCTGCCTTAAATAAGCTCCTTAATGAACTGTTCCTCCCATGAAATGAGAAAACCACAGGTCCCATCTCTCCCAGTCACAATCCCTCAACATAAATAAAATAAACAGCCTGGAAACAGCTCTGTAAAATTACATTGCCGCACAGGTATCGTTCAAAATTGGGGAGTACGGGTCCTTTTTAATTTTTTTTTTAATTTCCCTAAGTAAGCAGCCTGCAATCAATGTGCCAGGCCAAGGTGGAGTTTATTTATAAATGCACATTTATGATGAATCATTGGAGGAAATGCAGGCAGACTGGAGACAAAAGTCTGCAGTTGCTAAACCAAATAGGAAATGCTCTTTACATCTGCCTCTTCAGTTGGCATCCACTTCCCCTCCCAGGCTCCTTTCTGCTGGCTAGGCCTGTTTATTTTTGGGCTACTTTTGTTTGCAAAGCCAAACAGAGCTTCTGATTGTTTTGTATTTATCTATCTTTTTTTTTGTTGTTTGTAAACAGCATTTCTCACTTATTCAAGGCCCGGATTATTAACAGTGGAAATGGGGGCACCTTCCTGCACAGAGTTGTTTACTCTCTTCAGGGAAGGCAAAGCCACAGCGTGGAAACAGGGTGGAAAAACAGCCTGGGTAAAAGGATATAAAAATAAGGACAATGCTGGCAACTATGGAAGCATTGCCATCTCTTGTCTATTAGGTTTATTTTAAATATTACTGAATTGAAATGAATAAATCTGTAGAAATCACTAAATGAGCATCTCAGGCCAGGTTGGGTGAGTGACACCCCTGCCCATGGTCCTGCCTGGAGCCAGGTGAGCTTTGAGATCCCAACCCAAACCATTCCACGATTCGCTGTCTGCAGGAAGTTCCCAAGTGACAGGATGCTACGCTTTGACGCTTCATTTTCACTTCTTTTTCCCCAAACTGGCCCTACCAAAGCACCTCCCGCTACGGGAACAGGCATCCTGTGCTTCCCAGCAGAATCCCGCGGCTCTCCAAGGGGACACCACCACGTCCAGAGACCCTCACACCTCCAAGCGATGAGGAATCAGCAGCGCTGCAGGAGAGCCCAGGTCCTTCCAAGGCCCTCATCCTGCACTCACCCGTGTCCTCCTGCAGGTTTGAGAGCTCTGCTGCTGCAGTGAAATATTTCCTCGGCTGGAATAGGAGCTGATGGGAGATAAGGAGCAAGCCCTGGTTCATAAACCTGTCGTGTCTCCGAGGGTTGCTGCTCCCCGTGTGTGTGTGCGTAACAAAAACGCACATCAGTGATTTGATCACCACTGCTCAGTGCAGAATTCGTGTGCACAAAGCTGGCATGGCCTTTCTTTCCTCCAGGAGACTTGAAAATCCTTCCAGCCCCACTGGAGAGAGAGAATTCACACTGCCAATTTTTCCTTTTTTTTTTTTCTTTTTTTTCCAAAGGTTTTATAGAACGTGCTATGCGTGCAAAACACGGCTAGAAAAACACAGGCGTTTGAAACGCAAGCGACAGAAATAGAGGCCCACGAAAACAGAAACAAAGAGAGCTGATTTGATCCACTTCAGAGCCACTGGAGGAAGAAGCACCCTGGTAACCGTGATCGATGGTAAACACGGATTCTTATTTCGGGAGGCCGGAGCAGCGCCTCTTGTCTCTGCTGGCTTTTTATAGCAGGTGAAAAAATAACAATATTGCCGCGGCGGGGTGACGCAAGCGGTGACTTCCCGCTGCCAGAACAATCGCAGCAGTCAAGGCAAACCCGGGAACGGAGTGAGGGACAGAAGCTCTCCCTGCCTGGGCTCAGGGACCGCTGGAGCCTGTGGTTTGTGGGCGCTCGCTCGAGGGGCAGCGCTCGTGCTTCTGCAATCTCGGCCTTGGGGAACGCGCTGCCTCCCGCTGACCTTCGGAGCGCGGCTGGAGCAGCACTGCAGCCGCTCTCCGGGGCTCTCTGCTCCTCCGACCCCTGGAAAGCCGTGGGAGGCTTCCTATTTATTTTACTGCCCTCAGGAGCAAGGTTTTGTTTGGGAAGGCGGCCTGGAGCGGGTTTAGGGACTTTACACCCTCCAGAGCAATCCCCCAGCCTTCCCTGCTGGGGTTTTTATCAAAAAAGGCCTTTTCTGGGCAGCTCTAGCTGCTGAGCCTCGCACATCAGCTCCTGGCTGCTCCTCTTGCCCGCTCTGGCCTTTGAGCGGGGTCACGGCTGCCGCCTGCCAGCCCAGCGCCCCTGCCAGCCCTTCCCCGGGCACTCCCCAGCTTCCCCGAGTGCCCGGGCACACGCTGCAATAACAGCCAGCTCCCAACATTCAGAAGAGCCGTATTATGGCTCCTGCCAGAAATAACCTAAACGAGCGTTACTCCAGGAACGGGGCTGGGGTGACCACGGTCGGTGCCATGTTCAGGACACCGAGGGGAACTTGCTGTTCTTTTTTTTTTAAAAAAAAATAGCTCAACTAATGAAAAACCGATAAGAAAATCATTCGGGTGCCAAAAGTTCTCTCTCACACAAACCAAACACTAATTCTTGCGATACTATATATATATTTATTGGTTAAAAGCGCATACCAGCCTGTCTAAATCTGTGATTGGTGCCTAGTTTATAACACCTTTGTGGCTTTTAGTTTCTCACCCAGACACATCAAAGCAGGGGACACGTAGCCAAGGAAAACTTCATTGTTAGTATTAACTCGCTCCAAGAAAAAGATTTTTGGAAGTTTGAGAATTTTTCACTTCACGGCAATTGTTGATTAATGAACCTCAATGGACTGCAGCCTAAAAGAGGACTTTGTTAATAAAAAATGCTAAACAGCGCAGGCAGAGTAAGGAGATACTTTCTTTGAACCTGACTGATATAAAAGCGTACACAAAAAAAAGAGCTGTGAGGATGGATTTATTCAGTGCCATCCTGTTTGCTCCCCAGTTCCGCCTCAGGCTATTTCGACTTGCAAAAAAACCCCCCAATTACTGAGCACAGGAGGGGAAATCAGAGAATCACAGTATTGCTGGAAAGATTGGGAGATTCTTCACAGTGATATTTAGGAGAGGCAGAGCTTTGCCCCTTCGGCTGCCCCAGCAGGGCTGTTGGAGCAGGGCGGGACCAGGGGACAGTGACACCTTCCAGCAGGGATGGGAGCACCAGGAGCCCGGGGGACTCTTCCTGGCCCTCTCCTGGTTTGATTTGGAGAAGTCATCGAAGAGCTCTGAAGCAGAATGTGTCAGTGTGAAGGCAGGGTTAATGAACGTGACTCATTACATGGGATGATCCCGTTAATTCCTGTTTACACACTGCTTTAGGCTGCCCAGCAGAGAGCCACCGCGTGGAAATGCAGCTTTTTTTGCTGGGAGCAGATGGTGCTGATGCTGCTGCAGTTGAACAGCCACAGCAGTGCAGCCTGGGCTCAGGGAGCTGCTCACACACACCGAGCTCGAGCTGGAGCAGCAGCGTCCCCTCCAACCCTCCCCATCCTGGGAGCATCAGTGACCACAGCTGGGACACTCCAGGCTTCTCCTCCAGCTCCCAGGATGGGGAGGAAGGGTTCTGAGCAGGGTTTTGTTCAGCTGTGAGGAAGCAGCAAGGCCCAGTGGGGTCAGCGTGACCTCAGCCATGTCCTTCCTCTGATCACAGAATCCCAGACAGGTTTGGGTTAGAAGGGACCTTAAAGCTCAGCCCATCCCACCTGGGCCATGGCAGGGACAGCTTCCACTGCCCCAGGGTGCTCCAAGCCCCGTCCAGCCTGGCCTTAGACATTCCAGGGATCCAGGGGCAGCCCCAGCTGTGCCCCAGAGCTCCCTTTCCTCGCTCATTTTGTGGATGTGACTGAGAACTGTGGTCAGTGAAACACCCGGGCAGCCCTGGACAGAGATGATGGGAAGAGGCTGCTGTTTACTGTGGAATGTCCTTTCTGTCTATATGTTCCTGAGAAAGAAATGAGAATTGTGCTCCTTTATTCAATTCAGCATTTATATCCCACCTCTGTGATAAGGAGCAGTCTATAAATTGTGGAATAAAACAGCTGTAAATCATCATCCAAGCTATTAAAGCCCCTCGGGCCTTTAACAGCTTTCCTACCCCCACTAGCTCATAAACACAACCCAAAATGTCACCCAGACGCTTCTCCCCAAGGCCTGGGTTTTTATTTTGGGCTGGGAGTCTGAATTCCCAACAGCTCCAAGGCAGCCTTTATCCCAGCTGGGTGTTCTGTATCTCAGTGCTGTGTCTGGGCTCTCCCTTCACCCCTCAGCTCTCAGCAGCACCACCCGTGGGCAGACGATTCCTTTCCAGCTTGGATCTTTGATTTCCTTGGAGCTCGGCTCCAGGAGGGCAACAAGGCATGGAAAGAGCTGGAAGTGAAGCTGCTGCTGCTCTTCCAGAGCCACCCCTTCCCCCTGAGAGCGGGGCAGGTGCTCCCAGAGGGGACTGAGCCCTGGGTCAGGAGCTGGGAGTGTTATCGGCTCCCAGAGGGCTGGGACACGGACAAGGAGAGACTGCAGAACATGTGAGGACACTGCTGCTTGAATTCCCTGCCCTCAGGAGCCTGCTGGCAAATCCTGGCTGGACAGAGCTCAGCAGCCAAGCTCCAGGACCACAGCTGGAAGCCCACGGGTGACGGATGCACCCGCACATCCCACCTTTCCAATCCCTGGATCTGGAGGGCTGGAACCCATCTGAGCTCCACATTTCCGTGGCTGCCAAGCCCAAGTGACCGCTCCTGACAAGTTTTTCCCCATTTTTTGAGTATTTCTAGCCCATATTTTTTACTTGTATGAGCTGCAGGCTCCGTGTGCGTGGCACGGTCCTGTGGGTTTGCTCCTCCAAGATTGAAGGACATTCCACTCATCCCTGGCACCAACCGTTCCCCAAACCACCAGGACAAGGCCTGGCTTTGGATACAACATTTCAGCTGGCTCACCAAGCGTCTTGGCATGAAATAAAGTTACAACATTAACAGTGCACCCTAATGAAGTTACTGCTAGGTTAGGCTTTGGAAGCTCCTACTCAAGCTGGAGAGAAACAAAAAATGGCCATCAAAACCAAAAAAAATCCCAGAAAACTCCAGAGACTTTGCCATGAGCCTGAAAAGACAAATTTCCAGTGGTAGCTTTAGGATACCAAGAACTCACAGCCTGTTAATATTGCACCGGTGCAGGGGGTAGTAAAGGGAACACAAAACAAAACAAAGCTTGAGTAAAACTCTGATAATTCCAGTCAAGAACGGAGCAAAGCTTAACTACACGTAATTTACATACTAATTCCCACCTCTCTGGATCAAACCCATAGAAATCCTTGTCATAAATCAGGAGGAGGAACAAAAAGGCTGCCACCATCACAAAAAAGATGCTGTTTGATCTTGTTAGCATTTGAGTCCCATGGCTGAAAACATCACCAAATTGTCTTAGACGAGATACAGAGAGGGGCTGTGATTGCAGTGACTGAATATTGGGAATTTTTAGCCTTACCTAGGAAACAGATTGGAACCAGCCTAACCAGATCTGCTAAAAGTGCTAAATCTGAGCAGTAGATGGGAGCTTGCACATTATGAGGCCCTTAGACAGAAAAGATCCTTCCTGCACCACTCAGTGAAAAAAAAATAAAATCTCAATGCCTTGCCCTCAAAGCAGCACGGAGCAGCAGGACACCAGTGAAACCAGTTAAATCTGTCACCAGACGTGCTGGAGGACCCAGCTTCCCAGGCAGAGCAGAGGGAGGAAGGGCTGCCCCTGCCATGCCAAGAACGCTCTCCTCAGGCAGCTTGAGAGGACAGGAGAAGTTGGAAGAAAAAGAAGCGTCTTTGGCAAGCCCGGTTCCAAGGGTTTTCCTGTCGAGATGTGGAATAAATGAAACAAAGAACAGGGCACTGCGGCACATCCCCGGCTGTTTTCTCTGCGGAAGGAAGATGCACTTTATCCTCTGGGAACATCCCTCAGATCTGCGGGTTCCCATCCCAACCCAGCCGTGCATAACTCGGTGGAGTGGATGCTTTGACACTGAACGGATTCTCTGGTGTTTCGGGGGGAACAGGATGATTTGAGGGGCAGGATCGCAGCAATGGGACCAGCTTCCCAGAATGACCACTGGGACCCCTCTGTGCCTGTTGCAGATGAGCAAAGCCGGGGATGTTGGAGGTCGGGAGGCCTGGCTGAGTATCCAATTCCTGCCTTTTCCAGCCCGCAGCCCTGCCCGCTGCCAGATCCAGGTGTTCAACAATATCACAGCAGTTCCTCCCAAGTAACACCTATAATTTCAGCCACTGGGACATTTCCTCTGGCATTTCAAAGCACATGGGAAGGAATGTGAAAACCTTTCATTAGCCGCAGGCAGGTGGCCGCTGTCACAATCACTCAGAAGTGCCCAAAAAGTTTTCCAAAAAACATATCCATGTCTGCTGGGCACCATGGAGAGCAGGGATGTGAGCGAGGCACTGATTTCTCCGTGCAGGGACAACCTCTCCTGCCCTCTGGAAGGGTTTCAACAGCAGAATATGGTGTTCAAATCACTAATCCTCATAAAGCATCACCTGGGCTGTCTGAGGGAAGAGGGATTCCCTCGCCCCGGGAACGAGAGCTCCTTTCCCCAGCAAGGGCACGCGGGGTCAGAGCTGCAGGAGGTTTCTGCTCTGCTGCTCTGGCCCTGCCTTTTGTGGGAAAACCTCTCCTGCTCCTGGGATGCACAGAGCTGCAGATCTCTGTCCATGTTCCGCAGGATGGGGATAACCTGCCAGATTTTCTGTTTACTATGGAATTTCTACACGGCTTCAGGAACCCCTGTATTTTATAAGAAAACAGAGTGGCATATAAAAACATTCTTAGTGCTGGTTTATTTATACAATTAATGGGCAACAGAATAAAATGTACGTTCATGCACTCCACCTCCCTGCCCCAAAGGCAGTTCTGTTTGACTGACAGTTTTGTTCCACGCTCTCGGGGGGTGCGTTAACCTCTGCAAAACCCACGGGTGAGTTCAGAACTGGCATCATCCCTCCTGCTCCTACAAAGGAAATCAAGCAAGCTCCACACTGAGCCTCTCTGTCCCACCAGGAGGGAATCACTGAGCCTCTCTGTCCCACCAGGAGGGAATCACTGAGCCTCTCTTTGCCACTAGAAGGGATCCTTTCAGTCCATCCTTGGTCCCACCCTGCAGCTCCGGGGCAGTTTGAAGCTGCTGGGTTATGCCAAGTGGGAATGCTGCCTGTCCAAAGGCCAGCAGCACCTCCAGGGACTGGGAATTCCCTCTTGGGAGCACAAAGCCTTTCTAGATGGGCCGCTCAGACACTGATGTTCTCTGCAGGGCAGCACTGAGGATGGAGTTCTGTGGGTGAGGTTTTACCAGCCCTGTGCTGCTTGTGGATCTGCAGCTCTTTGTGTGCTGTGAATGTCTCATGGATCCAATTCTGTTGTGAATTCCAGCCTGGAAACCCCACAGAACCCCGTGCCTGAGCTCAGGACACTGAATGCTCAGCCTGGAGCCATTTCAAGTCCCAGTTTATAAAAAGAGATGGGAATCTACCAGGGTTTCATAGGAGCCTCTCACGCTCCTGGTTTCCTCCTGGTTGTACAGTGCATGACTGGGATGGCCCTCTTCTT